>DWJQ01000178.1:0-17187 GCA_018248915.1 Hesperia meskei straton | reverse complement strand
GAAGTTTAAACGAAATTCACGCGGGCGAAGCCGCTGGCAAAAGCTAGTATTATATTAAACGAACATCTAACATTTGGCTTAAAAAAGTTCAAAACATTTTATAATTTTTCATTTGAGATTTTAAAAAGACTTAAATATTGAAAATTTGAGATTTAAAGCTTTTTAGTTTTACGATTGCGTATAAATTTTCTTAAAAGTATTTCAAAGTTCCATTGTCACATATTTCAACAACTGCTGTGTCTACTCTAAAAGCGTTATAAAATGCAGAATAGCTTTCCTTTAACGTTTGTCATTGCTGTTTTCCATAAAACACTCCACGTAGATGGCGTTTCTATGTAACCGTGAAAAATAAATTAAAGTAAAATTAATGAAACTCTGCCATTGAAGAGTTTGGGTAGAATTTAGCATGATACATTTTTTGACTGTTTGTCTGGCTGAGTGGGTGGGTGTGTTTGTCCATGGTGTTTACACAGGGATTTATATTTGCTTATTATTTATATTTGCTTAGAATCCTTATTATCTGTTTTGTCTCGTTTTAATATAGTAACGAACACAAAACGAAAAAAAATATAAAATATTATTAAAAGTTAAAATATTATTTTATCTGCATTAAAATCTCTAAATAAATAATAATAGAACTGTGGTGCAAAATGTTTAAAATCACTTATTTAGTTTTTTCTGTCAAGGTTTATGTCTATGTGCCATCAATTCTAGCGAACTAACCCACTTCTCAGTGTTAGATTGTAAGTACATACTAATAAAGTAATTCGGACAGCAAATAATGATACAGAGCGGGTCTGATAATGGTGTTGTCATCCGGACTAAGACTGAAACCATGCAACAGTAGGCAGTAAAAGTTTTTAAAAGTTGTAAACTTCTATATTGGTAAATAATAGCATTTAGTAAAGTATACCTACAGGTATCACGGAAACTAGTTTTATTGTTTTGTTAGAATAATAGTTGATCAAAAGAAGTTTAATGGAATTATGAACAAAAAATAATTGCAAACAAAATTGTAAGGAGCAAGTCCTTGACACTTCAGCTTTGGAACCCCGAAACGACTTAACTATCAAAGCGTCGTCAACAATTCACACTATAACTGCATTTCAATTCGATTAAACAAAAGGAAAATGCTATTAAATAAAAGAGTCTGGTGCGCTTACACGCGGGATAACAGCTTGAAGCTGGCGAACATTTCCAACATTACAGGGCATTGGAAGTATAGTGCAGTGCTCCAACAAAACACATTAGCTGAATTTAGATCCCACATTCAGAAGTACTGGGTATACTATAAAATACGAGGTTTGAACGTTCACTGAGCTACTTTTATTCGCGTTTGTTTCCGCATTTTTAGATCAGTCCATTCAAAGCGACGACGGCACGACAAAATGTCGCGCGATGTTGGTGGTGGCTGAATTTTATAAAAATGCAATTCTCTTTGGCAGTTCGATTGTCTGGCTTCCCCGCAACGCTGATGCTATAAACATTTGGCGTAATACACTCATTTGAAGGATGTTTTACATTACAAACATCACCTAAATTCGCAAAAAAATTCTTTGTGATCACATAAGTTTTAAAACGCTCAAAGCTAAGGTGATGGCGCGCAGAGCGAAAACGCTTTTGGCCTTGCATTTTATGACCCTCGAGTAACATGTATCGTAGCGTCGTCGCGTCGTCGCTGTAGCGTCGTAGTCGTGTCGCTGTCGAGTACCTATGTGAAAACACTTAAGTACTTCTAAGGCACTTCTCACACTACGCTATTTATTAGCTACGCGACTCATAAATAGCGTTTCATAAATAGCGTTGTGTGAGAAGTGCCTAACACTACGTTATTTATTATCTACGCGACTGCAACGCAATCCGAAATTCCCTGTATCTGACACTTCTCACTGACAGGAGACGCATCGTAGACGCGTCGATTTCATACATTGATAAGATCCGAGTCGCTTGCAAACAGCGTTGTGTGAGAAGTGCCTTATTCACATGTTTGTTTTTCACACTTTTGGATCACTAAATCACAGTCACACAAGCATAGGGGCTTTGGTTTCGCGTAACGGCCCAATTTTTTTGCTAACTACGGAACATGGAATTGCTCTGCGCGTGCCGTATATTTCATTATTATAAAGCAATTAAAGTACCCTCAATGGGAAGCTAAATCTCGTTTTGCTTGTTCTGCTATACATTTTTGACTAGAATGAAAAGAGACACTGTAAAATTGCTATTGGTTACAAAAATAAACACGACTTCTTTCTTTATTTTTTACTTTTAAGTTTAACAGTAAACAAGTGCGGTTTGGAAAGTAAAGAGTATCAGTAACACAATGAATTCAAAGGCATCAAAATCAAGTAATAAGACTCATCCCAACAGAAACACAACAAGTAATTTATTATCAGAAGTAAGATTTTCCGAAGAGATTACGTTAATATAATGAGCTAAGCCAAATATAGAAACATGTTGTACTCTTCACACGGGCTACGGTCTACGACGTAGCGCCTACGTAGCGGTTAACAGTTATCTATTTATAATAGCGCTGACTCTAAGATTTCTGAGATTTCTCTGTTATAATACTCCTCAGTAACCTGATCTGGTTGTTATAATAAGATAAACTGTATATCTATATAAATAAAACTGAAGTGTCTGTCTGTGATTTCAAAAAACTTTTTATTCTAACTGCTGTCTTCATCGTCAATCATTGAATGACAGACATCGCACATTTGGCATGATTCATAAATATCTGTAACAATATCAAGACCATAAAATTACATAATATTTGTGTATAACCCTATTATTCTACCTAAATATGTTTTTATTAAGTTTATATATGCATCAATTTATTGTGAAAGTTTTGTGTAACAAAGTCGTTAATTTGAAAAATAAAATTCAACATATTTTTGCTCAACTGGCATTTTAGATATCGCGGGTATTACCAGTTTATGATAGCCGTGTACCGTGTGGCGTTTATGACTTTCACTAAAATATCTACGTAAACCAGTGTAAACTTACTGATAAAATGACAAAAATTAAATTTGCTAACCTAGACGTGGCCTTGCTATATATATTGTTAACTATATTTAAAGCGGCGTATAAAAATGAAACGTACACAAGATTTTAAGTAAAATCTCCAGCAGTAGAACTGCGAAACCCGCATTTTCAATTTATATTTTTTGCGTGATGCGCGGTCAAACATACAGGCAAACGGAAAAAATTCTGAAACTAATATTATTTATCTATTAGCCCATATTGACCCTTCAAACATATTTATTCATATATGTATCTTCTAAATGCACAATGAATCAATTAAATTCTTATTATAAGAATGGATTGAGCTAAATAAATTGAAATGTAAATAAGTACCTTAGTATTTCAAAATGAAAATAAGAAAAATATATATTTCAAATTATTTGCATTAGTTTAAAAAGAAAGTTACGGCAACTTTATCATGATTTTCAATAGAGTTCTAAAGAGTTCTAAGTATAAACAAATGTTACGTGTAAATTTTTTCGAGTTACATACCTATGGGAAAAAATATATGTTTCTTGAAGCGAAGCGAGAACATTAAATATTGATAAACTCTACATTTAGTTACATAAAATTTCAAAACCTCGACCGTGGGGCCAGACAACAAGATAATATAAAACAGACAGCGGCCTTACAAATTAAAGTTTAACGAACGGCCACTAGACACTGTGAGTGAACCGCTTTGTACATATTCATGAGTACATGCAAATGGAGGACACATGTAACCCGACCTCCAATAATTTCTCATTTTAGTGGCCTCCAAATATGCGACGAACGAATTAGGCTGCCATATTTCCGTGCAATAAATTATAAAAGCGATGTCTTTAGGGATCGACTCGAGCGTTATAGCGTCATAAATAATGTGCCTCTTCTTTCCCAGCAATATCCGGCAAAGGAACTGGTCTAAGGAACACAACAGCTCTCGTGTAAAAATTTGAAAATAAAAAGGATTTAAAACGACTCGTGTACCGTCTGGCAAAGTTGAGAGCCGGCCATTTTTCACAAACTTTTTAGACAGGGCACTAAAATTATTATATACGAACCGTGACGTCACTGCCAATAAATTTTTAGGACCCTTTTTATATCGTATTCTTTATCACTGAGTAACTATGCTCGTCAGGGTTCCAGGGTTATTATGTTTTATGTAAAACCCAGTGGGAATTCTTTGGATTCTTATAATGTAATCATATTATGGATACTAGTGCCAAATTTTCGTATCTTTAACTGGATTAACCACAAAAGATCAGACGGGACACCCGGCACCCGATACAGTTACTAAGTAAATAGTTACTATGATCCATGTCATCAGTATCAAATCCATCACTGATGCGTTGCCGACCAAGATAGAAGGATTTATTTTATTTTATTGAAATGTTGCACCAAAAAAACACGCATTCAGATTCAAAATTACTAATCTTCCAATTTTTATGCATACAACGGTGTTGATTTACCTACATATATTATGTACAAACTACTACAAAGATGAAGAAAAAATTATAATGAAGAGTCAATTTAATTTAAATTCAATAGCTAAGTAAATAGAGTTTTGTCCTCAACGTTGTATTTATAAAGTACTTTTCTGAGCCGAAACAGACCGACTTTCGTGTAAGAATTTATAAATAAAATGAAAAGGATTTTCAAAACGACCCTTGTAGCGTCTGGAGTCGAGTGCAGTCCGGCTTAACGCGCTTGTTACCTTGTGATTTACCTTTGCGGGGATTCAACTACATTATGTCACTTAAGTTACAAATTTACTGGGGATTTCATTGTTTATCCGTTACAAAAGTGAAGATTGGAAGTATACAACACTAGAGAAAAATGTAGATGTTGTTTAGTTTTTTTTGTGTTATCACTGTTTAGTTCAAGAAGTAGATGTGGGCTGCGGATGTACAGATAAAATGTAGGATCCTATTGCCAACTCATAATCTCAATATTCTAATCTGGAACATTATAATTATTACCACTCTCTAAGCCCTAAGAAATGGTCACAGCCATATCAGATTAGATGTAGCATCTTATAATTTAAGTGCCCGAGCCGTCTTAATCTTTTGAAGTGAACGTCTTTATTATAATTGAATTTTCTCTTTCAAAGCCCACGTACGGGTCGCTGAACTCAAGAATTGTTTGGCTTATTACTGGCCTGTATTTAACGTCGACACCGATGAGATTCAATAAAACTATTTCTCATCATCTCGATCAATTCCAATCAGTGCTATAATAATAGATTAATAGGTTAGTATATGCCGAGGTCTGTAATCATAGCGAGAACGTCTTTGATTTACTCGAGCTATGATCAGATTTCAATTAGAGGTCATCACACTTTAGACGTAGGTATTTCTGCTTATTTGAACACGATAAAGATGAAGGGAGAACTTGTAGGTGTATAATTATGTGCTACAAATAGATATGTTTATTTATGTTATGTTTACTTGATTGTTGTATGCAAATGTTAATATTTTCATTCATTTGTACATATTTAAATGTAAATTTTATCGAATTGATCATAACGTTTAGGATATACCTAAATAGAATTACGCAAAAAGGTACACGAAAAATAATCTGCAACTGATCGCTTTCTGTACATGGAAGAAAAATGTTTATTGAAATCATTCATGCAATAGAAGCCAAAATAATTTTGCCATTGCCTTTGTACGTGAATACCTTAAGCGATTTGGCTCCCTCGACATTAAATTATTTTATTTATTCAGTTCATAAATAATAAAGACTATTTGATATTTTTTAATTTTCTTATCCCTTCTACTTGTACATTATCTCTTTATCCCTCTGCATCTAGTAAGGAACAGGTTTCCTGAAGTGAAGCTAGGACGGATTTGCGAGTCAAATATAAAATTGTATAACAAAGCGTGTCTGATTACGTCACAAAAATGAAAAGTTTTACTAATACACCTTTGTTCATTGTCACTTTAATAAGCTTATTATACAAATTCACTGCAGATATTTTGTATTTTAAACTTCAGAAAAACTTATCGTTTTCATACACACATAATACGTATATTTTGTAATTTATTTTAACAACAACACAGTTGTATTAAATAATTTTACTAATTATTTTAATCATGGTGTTTAAATATCATCGTATATTAGTGATAATATAGTTACCAGTACAAATAAAATTTCAAACAAATCGATTGTGTTTGGCAGGCGGTGACGCGTCGATCGCGGCAATCGACGTCAGCGCAGTGGTCGCGATCGTTTCGGGGCAGCGTCAGCGGTCCTCAAGATGACGCGGACATTGACGACGTGTTCTTCACACCGCCAGCGTTGACGTCACCCCTCAACCAACAACATCACGACGAAGTCGACGCTGTTGATGGCACCAAAGGGTAAACTATACCTCAAATTGGTTAAATGAACACCCGTAAAGACTGCACATTATTAGGGTCCATTTAAACAGACCGGCTCGGAGAAGAGAGCAGATTTTTATCACGATGGAAACAGAGCTTTGAGTAATTGTTAGTTATAAGGTTTATTTTTGTATTGTATTGTATTGTTTCCTTTGTCATTAGGAATGCTTAAACGCGTGTGCTTAAACGTAGTGTGATAAGAGGAACCTACCGACTCTGATTGCATGCTCTGTTCGCGGCTCCGCCTCCGCTCTGGCCAATTCCAAGGGTATACGATCCCGTCTGTGTGAAAGAAAAATGCGAGTCGATGCTCTCCGAACCAGTCTGTGTGAATGGACTCTTACGATCCAGTAGCTGACCAACTAAATCTAAAGCATTCAATTATGATCTTTATGTCTTAGCGGTTACGGTAGAGTTTCGTAGTTGTTTCAGTCTCGGGTCGTCGTAATGCGCAGTACTTAATATTTGATTGACCTGTTTGTATGTAATATACCTGTTTGTGTGTAACTTTCAGCCTAATTTTGACCAGTTCAAAGAAGTCTGATTAAGTTGAAAATTTGCATAGGGGTCAAGGGCCGATGAGGGGGCAGGGATCTTCTTAACCGTCAACGGCATAGTAATTATATTTATTGTTTTCCATTTATAGTATCTGTCATAGCGTTTTGATACAGATTTAAATAACAAAAAAATAAAAGTTTATACCTAGGCTAAAACACCAACCGTTAGGTGGTTTGAGAAAATTATGTGAGTACGGAATATGGTCAGCTATCAGTTGTTTAATGGGTTCACTGATATATTTTTTTAGTTTTATTACGACAAAGGCCTAGGATGCCGATGTTTATTACCTTAGAACCCTTATCTCAACCGAACCTTCGTAAAAAAGGATGTTTAGGAAGGGTATGGATTAGTTGGTGATTTGAGGCCATAATTCCTTAAGTAATAGTTATTTTGGCCAGAGGAAAGTCACGTTGAATTATTTTAAGAAATTAACTCGGTTTGTATAACCTACATTTGTCCTACTACTGATAGGAATCATTATTTTAAGGCTTTAATGATTTTTTTGTGATTAAATTCAACTTCCAATAAATTTCTTTTGTATAAGGAAAATACAGTTTTCGGTCACTTAAGGAAATTCAAAAGTTAGCAAGTAATTTATTAATCAAAAAATAATTTAATTCTACTGTAAAATTAATTACCTACTTATTAAAAATATATTAAATTACTATAATATTAGCAACTCACAAGTCTATTGAGACATACCTTAGTAAAAACTTCATAGTAAAGGTAATAAATTATTACCATATATATTATTAAAACACTGAAGTAATAAAGAAAAAGTGACCCCTGAAATCTGTCTACAACTCGGATATCAAAACATTTAAATGTAACTTAGGATAAGAAAAGGATAAAAAGAAAGGATAGACAGACGTTTATGAACGCCGCGCCGGGCAGATCTAACAAGTCAAAGTTAATTTCGCTATCAATATCCGCAGAAACCGGCGGAGTTAGTTAATATTCGCGTCAAGTTAAAAGGAACTTTATTACGACGTGCACTTGTTAACTTGGCAGATTAATTAGTTTCAGATTATAATTTGCCACTCATGTGCATATTGAGCGACGATGCCACAAAATGTAGACTTTGTATATTAATAACGGTTTTATACAAGGTGCAATGTATAGGAGTTACATATTAAAAATTAAACATGAAATACAATGCTCTAAAAGAATTATTCATAGTACCCAATTTTACTGTTGTACTGTAGAATAGTACCAACGTCAACATCTTATAATTGGATTTTAAAAGTCTCATATCGTTAGTGAAATAAAATTTCCACTTGCTTACCGATATAGGTTTTTTTTATAATTTAGTAAACATATGCATTGATGACAAAAAAACTCGCTGTTACCTATGAAATTAGTATAAGAACAAAGTACATGTAGTTACAAAACAAATTGTGAAACGGAATTTTAGTGTGTATCGTGTGTTTATGAAACATCTGCATCTCAGTAACAATTTATTGTTCTGGGTGCGATTGGCATTTCATGATGTAAATATTATACTTACTTACTAAGTAACTCCTCTTTGCTTCGTTACTAAAAGGTATAATTTAAAAAATATCTAAACTAATTCTTCAATACTATTCGTATTAGCACCTTGTTACGTGGTATTCGTAAAAAATATACCATTACTCAGATTTCTCATTTAACACACAATTGAATTGCTCTGTCGGGGTGAATACATTACTCTCGCAATAAATTATTCAAAGTAGGCGTATTAAATGAATACATTTGACTAAAATAGTGTCGTAAGTATACATATTTGACAAATTTATCTCTCACCCGAATCTAAGTGACATGGGTCTGTGAAGATTAAATCTTTGAACCTAATGTATACGCAGAACATAGGACCATTAAAAACAATATATCGTTATTAAACATAATGGATTGTAACTAAACAATACTGTGTACAATAATGAAATGTATCTTACTAAATCAGAATTCACATGGTTCATGAATCATGTCGCAATTATAGAATTTTTTTACTTTGTTACTCATTTTGTGATTGTGACATTGTGAAAACCGTTGTTTACGACAAATTTAATGTTTGTTGTGCAATTAGGAATGTTACTTAACAGATTGTTTCAGGTAATGGTGTATTTTTAAAGATCAAAAAGTATTTGTAAAAACCAACTATGAACAAAATTATCGCCAACTTCGAAAACTTTGAATGTTACTGATATTCGCGGGCTATTTTCACGAACCTTTGATCTTAAGAATGTATGAGTTTCAATACTGACTGTAACAGAGAATCACAGGACGTACTTCATAAGTATGGGTCTTAATAACCGACTTCAAAAAAAGGAGGGGGTGCCAATTCGTCTGTATGTTTTTTTTATGTGTGTTACCTACCTCATAACTTTGTACTGTCTGAATCGATGCTGTGTGCTTGTTATGTGGTACATTATAAATTGGAGAGACATCTAAGGACTGGTTTTTGAGTTGTCTCGACTTTAACGTCGGTAACTTTTTTGTAAAAAGTTAGTTATTGGGTATTGTATTAACCATTGTTTGTTATTTCCAGGGCACGATCTCCACTCAGTTCGACTGTGGAGTACCGGAGACCAGAGAGGAGTGTATCGTGGGGCGCCGGAGGGGCGCGCATACACGCATCGTTAATAGAACCTTTGGCTGATAATTCTAATAGGAGGAAATATGGTCTAGGCCTTGTTGGCAAATTCTTTAGGTAAGATTTCGCCAATATATTTTATATGAATAGCGGATGAAGTACCTAATGACAAGTTTCCGTGATCGTCACGAGCAATATCATTTCTGGATAAAAAATTGGGGAGTTTTATCCCTTAAAAAAATCCCTTAAAAAATTGGGGAGTTTTATCCCTTAAAAGGGGGTTGGGGGATTTCGGAAAATTCTTTTAGAGCTCCCCACTACGTTGCAGGCCAAAGCTTCTTGCGATCATTTCAGGTGTGTGTCGTTTCTGTCACTCAAAAGTCAGACAAAACGATTTGAGTTGATGAAACGTAGGTATGCTTTTTAATAAAAATGTTTTGAATTTAGCTTTCATGAACTATTCAGCGACAAAATCCTTTGTCTTGTTATTACCAGCAAAGTTTTGTAGGAACGTAAGCAATGTAAGACATCCAACAAAGTTCGCGTTGGCATTTGTTTGCTTTCTTTGTTGATGGCATAGTATTTAATTTTTTCAGAAAATTGTTTCTGGAAAGATTATAATGTATAATCACTGGAAGCTTGTTATTTGAATAGTAAATAAAATAACATAAACGAATATTAATAAGTCATCTGGCCCTCTCAGCATTTGTCCTGTAATATATTTAAAACATATTTCATATGTTAGGTTAATCTTACATGGACCATTAAACAAACGAATTACTTACTTCGTGAAGACTGATCTTCATTTGTTGGTAGTAATAGAAAGAATACCTGTTGTGCTTTTATTTAGAAAAATATGTTTTAGCGTAGAAGTTAATGCGTTGGTAAGTAAACTCGTTTACAATATTTTATAGTGTAAATTTAAAGATTATTCTAAGAAGTATTCAGAGCGATAATATCTATTTTAAACGTGAATGAAATATTTTGTAGTTAAAAATAAACTTGGAAGAATTGTTCAACATGATAAATTTGGTCCTAAAAAGAGACCAATTTCAGAAGTTTTGAATGAATAAAGCCATAGTAAAGTTTTCTAAAGAATATTGAATTAGAAGGAGAATATTGTATTTAATTACTTCAGTCGCCAAAAATATGGAATTACCCCGCTTATAACATACTAGCTTCCGTCCGCAGGCTTCGCCCGCGTGGAATTCGTTTAAACTTCACCCCTTTCGGGATGGAATTTCCAGAAATTCTCTCTAAGTGCTCCCCTACACTCCCCAAAGAACATACATGCCAAATTTCAGCTTCTTCCGTTCAGTAGTTTCGGCTGTGCGGTGTCAGTCAGTCAATCACTCAGTAACGCAAGAGTTTTATATAGGTATATAGATTTATTACATGTGCCCACAGTTACATTTTGCTTGTAAGCAAAATTTAGGCGTCTTAAATTATCACCGTCAGTCTACAATTAATCTTAATCAAAGTTTGGAAAGCTGGCATTTGTGTGGGTTTCATTAAAATGAATTCCATATTCAACGCGAAAGAAGTATGGTCGTTCATTTGCTATTTTTAATAATAGATCATTATCTTGTGTTATATTATAGGGATTGTTGGTTGATACTCTTGTTTGATATAACATACCTAATATATGTATGTTAATATATATATGTTAATTATTGCTTCGTCTTTAATTATACGCATTTGATTGTAATTCATGGTGTGTAATAAGCGTTGAGATGAGCACTTGTTAATTGCAAATTATTCTCAAGATTAATAGTTTCCTTGTATCAACGCAATATCCATCTACTGTAATTATTTAAGAGCATTCACGAAATGGCTTACAGCTCGCCGTACTATTAACATCCTGTCTGTCTAAAGCTTCCTCGATGTATTGTAGCTACAAGTTACAAACGTTATTTGTCGACACGAATGGGGCAATGATTAATACGCCGGATCGCTGTTCCAAGGGTCCTGGGTTCGATTCCCGGCGAGGCGGAAATTTGAATGATGAGTTTTTTCTGTTCTTGGTCTGGGTGTGTGTCCTTGTCTTGTGTTCCATGGCACCCACGATACAGAGAATCCTAGTGTAGGGCTATGAGTGTGTAGCGTTATTTATTTATTATTCTACATGATCGACGGAGTTTAAAACACAGTGGTTGTGACTAGTAGTTGGATGGTTAACAATTTGTATCAAAAAATTTTGAGCGTTTCCGTGTTTTAGGAGGAACGTCATGATGCACTGTAGATCCCGGTTGTTATCGTTAGATAGTCATCCATGCTAGTAGCCATGTCTGAGGCCTTCGAGCTGTATAAAATCTTCCAATACTTGGGTTGATCACTCACTCCTTCACCAAACCTCACGGTAGTAGTGTGGTGCACAATGCTCTAGCCTACTCAATGACGAGTTGAGAGTCTTGTTCAGTAGTGGGCCATTAATGGATCCTATCCAAGTAACAAGTGTAACTTGTCTCCGTATATTCGCAGACTGACAGAACTAGTGGACATTAATTGCACAATATGTTGGTCAACCTTGAAAAAAGATCATAACAGTGTCTAGTGTTGTTGTCATTTTTTGCGTGATCAATTTTCAATTGTTTTATTACAGTTTAAATCTCAAAAATTGATATACTCGTATACCCTAGCTTCTCTCTCTCTCTTATGTCTTCTCTGATCTCTTATGTTGGGCTTCAATCATAGCATCAATTCAAATATGAGACAATTGGTAAATTCGAATATGATAACACCAACAATCATCTTATAGTTTAAACTAGAACAGCCTTCGCAATATGCATCCTGAGCAGTATTTAAAATAACGAAGTTATCGTTATTGATTTTACCTAGTCTATATTTTGCTACTGGTCAGAAACAATGACCAATTACTTGAAATTATCTCGTTGTAGTTGCCGAATAGCTTCGGTGAGTGAGCTTAGTGCTTCCAGTCGTTTAGTTAACTTTGATCGCGTAACTGTGACTTGCTTAACGACTTAGCAGCTTTTGAAGCAATCTCATTCATTGCAACCATGTTGGTTTTGCATACGTAGTTAGTAACGTTGCACTTGTGAAGTTGCGTTTCAGGTTAGAATCACAAAACATTACTATTTTTGTATTTATATAGATCCTATAATCTTAACAGATAGACCTACTGTTTAACAGGATAGGTTTTTAAATTGATTCCAAAGATTACAAAAGTTCTCATTTCGACTGTATTTTTTATATTTGCTAATTAGGTAGCTCATGAGATTTTACTGCGTGTACCAATTTTGATATTATGTTTATATTCGGGAGCTAATAATCCTTTCTGTCCCATTTTTGAGTTATCCCAAATAAAGCATATTTGGCTTCGATCTGATAATGATATCATCTTTTCACGTTACTTCCACCATATTAATTTCGTTTAAATATTCGCAATTTCGTTTATTTTTCTTTTTGAACGTAAGAATCTGAAACACTATAAAACAGATTTGAATAATGAATTCATAAGATGATGTGTATGTTACACGAGTAAGTTATGTAGTTCAGTTTGAGGGTCACTACTTTTTTCTTCCATTTTCCTTCTATTCAATCCCAGTACCTAATAGATAGGCGATACCCTAGATTTTAGTGTTATTATCTATGAGTGACGATGATTTCAATCTATTAGATGGCTTGTCAGTAGGCAAGTTAAAATTGGTCATGTTTCGTGAAGCGATGCGGTTCATTTGTACAAATATAAAACATTAACGACTCATTAAATACGTCCTCGAACATTTAAATCAAAACTCAGCTTATTACAAAACCCATAAATAACGCGATGTAAAAAGAATTACCCTATTCATGTTTCAATACAGTTCGTACAGAAACGAATGGTTTTCTGCGAGCGTATTTCACCTGCGGTAATAATATATCACTCTGTTTACCAGAATGCGCATTTAAAACTTTGCGTAATGGGTTTTTGAATTAAATATCTAATGGACGTGACACGGGTATTATTTATGGCACTACAGTTTTCGCCGATTTCCTCTCATAATACCTAATCCCGAAGGATTTTTTATTGACGAGTGTATTTAAAAAGCTGTTAGCCGCGCCTCACCAAACTTTGCAAGTGACAGCTTTACCAAATGTGGTTTTTCATACCAACTCCAATATAAGTCGTGTAACTTTGGGATGTAACTTGGAAAGGGCCGCTTTTACTGTTGCTTCTGCTTGCTCAATTTATGGAATTTAGGACTTTAAGTTGTGGTAGGGGAAATCAGAATATAAATAAACGTATCGTGAAGTTGTACAGGTATTCAGAGGTCTGCAATGTAATCGTCGAATTTGACTATATCATTGCAAACGTGAAGTAAAATATATATAAAGAGCTATCACTAATTGTAGCGATGTAAGATGCATAATATTTTCATCCATAACAGTCTACGTCTCGTCTGTTTTCGTAAGGTGCAGGCATTAGGTATACATATAAATGCTCCTTTTTGGCTGGCAGTAATAAGTTATTATTTGTTTATCACTATGCTTTCGAATGCATAATAGCATTGTAATTCAGAGACCTTTAATGCGACATCAAAATTCAATTGCAGTTTCTAAGTTAACGCCGAATAAAATTTTAAGTTTGACTTTTAAACACTCGAACAGCATTTTTGTTGCAAAAATATTTAGATGTTAAAATGCCACGTGGTTAGATTTTCGAAGTGATTTATCATGTTCTATATATACTTTAAATAATCCGTTCTTAGAATGAAATTATTCAGGCTCGTCGATTGCTCTATATGCTATCGGTTACCGTATTAGGTACAGTCTGGCGGGCTTAAACCACCGCCCTGCCGTTATCTGTAGCTAGCGGGTTTGTTAGCTGGGTTCATGGTCCATCGGAGTTGAATTCATGTCAGTGTTGATGAGTTTTGAATAAACGTTTTAGCCAATTCTATCGCGATTTTGGCAGGTAGGTACTTCGGCAGGCTTAAAGTAAAATAATGCTTTAAAGATGAGATAACGTGATAAAGGAAACCTCCATTTTTTCTCATCTATTCCATCTTGACACAGCAGTCGTTGCCAGGGATATTGTATGGAGGCGCGCTGCAATACAGCTTTCTGTATATCTTGAAAAGATGAGTTGCTTTCGCAAAGACTGTCGTTAGTCAGTTTTGTGATATTAGTTGGTCCAGATTAAAATGGTAGGGTCGCAGTTAGATGGATGACCGGCAGCAGCAAAAATATTTCCTGCGCTTCAGTGATTCGGATATACCTAACAGTCATGATGCCATGTTGGAGGCCTTGGGCTGGCATGAAAACTTCGACACTTGAGTTTGCCACTAATAATTTGCATTCGAGCCGCGTGGTGTTGTATGGTCAGGGCCATTGACGAGGAGAGACCCTTACTCAGTAGTAAGCTATCAATAAGTTGAAGCCGAGTGCTAATAATCCTTCACTCTTCCTTCCAGGCGATCACTAAGAAAATCGGTGACGAACCAAGAAGAGGTTGCGCGTCAGCTGGACGAGCTGACAGACTACCGACCGTACTTCACGTGGTGGGTGAGCACCGTGCAAACCCTGGTGCTGCTGCTGTCCTTGCTCTGCTACGGGTTCGGACCCGTCGGCTTTGGCAGGCACACGCATTCGGGACAAGTTCTTGTTAAGAGCCTTAGTTTACAACAGGTGCGTTTACCTTACTATTTATAGACTTATAAGTCAATAGACCTATGAATATTTTATTAGCATTGTATAATTTGAAACACCGAATTCAAATAGATCAGAGTACATAGTCAATGGAGTTATGAATAATATTTATTGGGACTTTATACATTTCGTGTTTAATTTGTGATATTTTTCTATTCAAAATAAAGCGGTACAATTATTGTAGTTCTAAGATAATAATTTTACGGAATGTCTCCTAACAACACGTAACTATAAAATAGCATCGCCGCGTCGTCGCTTTGCAAATTCGTCCGAAACTCTTTTATTGATTCGGACACTGTAGAGGATGAAGTTACGAGTTTAACATACAATTGTTTAAGACTATGTCTGAATTTCCTTGGTTTGAAAACATTCTGTCAGAAACGATGAAGCGGAACTCTAATTAAGGCATTACCTTGACCTCCTCAATTATAAGGAAATAACAGTGCCATGAAATGCCTACAAGTTGAATCCAATTAATTAAATGGCCTTAATGTCAAGAATCTTGAAGATTAGGAAGCAAATTACGAGTGACGATTTAAACATTGCAGATAAGCGAGTGTGTAAGTATATGACGTTGTTGACATAACAAGCAAGATTCTCTACCATCGAACATCAAGAAATCGACATAACAGCATAAAATCTTTTATGTCTTAATCGTAAAACCTTACAACTACATTATTTTCCGAATATATTCGCGAAAACACGCAGTAAGGACTTAAATATTGTGTTATCGAGACGTTTACAGTTTCCTAAACAATTACTAATGTTTTGGAAAATTATACCCCAGTTAATACTTTCATAAATCAATTTTGTCACTTCTTTATAGTAAATTTTTAATAGGATTTAGAATGTTTTATATAAAAAAAGTAATCGCAAATCTTAGCGCTATTTGAATATGATATGTATCATATGTATAGTTTTTGGCAATAATTGGTTTTGTAAATCATCATCATTAATTGAAGGTTGGAATTTTGCTAATGAGGTGTTTATAAAATGACTGCTGATGCTCTAGCGAATATAAATATGGCACATTGTCAAATTTAAATTTATAGTTATTGAATTATATGCAGATATGTATTACGTAATAAGTTAGTGTATTTTTTATCCTACCACCGTTTTGCAAGGGTTATTTGTACGTATCTCTTGACAACATATGTCATCTAAGCCTTTCTTTAAACCTTCTCGTTAGTTATATTATCAGGTTACTATTCAAAATCTACGCCATTTCAAAAACTATATTACAACGCGATAACAGCATCGTACCAACAGAGAATATTAAATACGACGAATAAAAGGTCGACGAATAAAAATTCTTTTAAACTGGAAAGTATGAAATTACGAACGAATTAGAAACGGAAACAAGGTTAAAATTCTACCAAGCGCCACTTGAGTTTATTCTTTTTCATAATAAATTAAAGCTCCAAGGCATTTCTATGATCGTTTCTCTGTTTCTTGAAATTGTCGTCTTTCACTTCGTATTTTTTTGTATTTCTTTTCGCGTCATCCATCTCAAATTCCATCAGGGAAAATTTACACCTTTATTGTGCACGTCGACATAAATGGAAGTGATTGCGCCGACTGAAAATACTCCTGGCGCTCATCGTCGGCTTATTTCGTTGTTACGTAACAGGATTCTACTTTTGGCGGACTCATACATAATACGAATTTAGTCTCGGCAATATTAGGGTGACTACCTTTGGGGAGTAATATTGCTGGCTCTTGAATCCATTTCTTTGTTGGGGATTTTAAACAGTGTTATATTATGATGCTAAGCTTTTACTCTGACAAGATCCCCGAAATTTAATAGTGCTAAGCTAGTGTGAACTTCAATTTCAAGATTTATGCTATCATTGTTATGATGGTGATATATTATATATGTATGTAGATACAGTGGATAATATGTAAGAGTAAATATGAATAATATTTGACTATTTAAATAAATAAATAATAAATAACACTTCACACTTAAAGCCCCACACTAGAATTTCCTGTGTCGTGGGTACCTTGGACAATACACAAGACAAGGAC
>DWJQ01000177.1:0-17206 GCA_018248915.1 Hesperia meskei straton | reverse complement strand
AATAATATTTATAAAGATGGTACAAAAAATAAATTGTCACTTATTCAGTTAACTTATTTAGCATGCTAACTTATGTAGCTTAGTTTATTCAATTTATATTGTAACATCATCTGTTAAATGGACTAACCATCCTCGTCTCTAAATTAAGTCGCTTATTCTAGATCGGTCGCAGTTGTCATTGGCTGCGGCTGAAGGATGGTGCTACATGCTCCTTTGCTATATTAATTCAATAAAAAAGAATCTAGCGAAAGTTCGAGATCTTTAGAGCGATCTGCACCCTAGATGCCGGATGTCTCACAACAGTCGAAGATATTTAAACCAGGTAAAGGTCCTGTTACATAATGTGGTAGCCCTGTTATCCTAGTCCCCTAATACCGACCCTGCGTTCAGAAAGAACGTCGTAAATAAAGCCATTATTTACGCAGTAGGCGGCGCGCATAACTTATCGAGGGTACAAACAACACATTGTTTACCAACGATGCTGTGAAGCGGGCGGGGAATGCCTGGATTCCGCGAGCCTGACGAATAACTTGAAGGACTAATATTACGAATTACCCTTATACCCCAGTAGGTATAGCAACCCTGAATCCACGTGGCTTCGGATTCGATTAACGGCCGGAGCAGATAGTTATGTTTTTTTATTAACATACGGTAAGCCGTCACTATCGTCCATGTACATAATAACACTATGGCTTTGAACTCCTATCATCTCGGACACTACACATTTTACCTGCAGCGGGTACTCACGATTCTTCTTTTTTATACCGATAACTCGAACCAATTGCATGAACCGTGGTCACGGCGACACTTTAGAACGTTTAGTTTCCGCGATCATAAAAGTTTAAAATCTTATATAATTTCGATCGTAAAATATATTCAAGCTTTAACAAACCGTGTGGTAATCGTTTTAGGGCTGAGTGCTGTTATTTTTATGACGTGAACAGAACAATTGGGCCCGTCGCCAGCCGGGTGTCGAGTGGTGCTGCGATCCGAACCTCAACGTTAACCAGAATGCTATAATAACTTCAGTCTTGTACCCGTACAACGTAAAGCTATCGCTTCTCATAATATAAAAAAACTATTTGTTCACGCCAACGTGAATAGCAATTTCGCAATGCATTGGACTTGGACATTTGCCTATACAAAGTTACAGGCGTTTGTGTGTGCCTAAAGTGACGTACCATTTTTATTTGTCATTCTCGTCTACATCACGAAACTGCTAACATTGTACTATTGCAAATTCCAAAATTAAACAGTGTAAAGAGATCAAATCCTTTCATTTTGATTTCCATTGAGCTCCCTAAAGGCTCAAACATTGGCGACCGTGACAGGACAATTTGAAAATCAATTCTACGAAAATTCTACGAAGAAAACTATCGTCCGCAACTTTGTGACTCGTCATCATCGCCCGGCTAAAGGACGAACTTCGAGTATTTGCCAAGCAGTTCCAGAGCCCTACGTGCCAGCTGCTACGTATTATACTTCTGCGAGCACGAAGAAATAGCGGAAATAAGGAAATATTGGCGCGGAAGAAAGAAGTAACCAGGACTTTGCGTGATCACCGCCGAGCAGTGTCGCATCGAAAGCATCACCTCGCAGCAGGATTTCACAAGATAAGTGCCCTGTTTATCCATCCTTGCTTCCTTAACGCCACTTAATCCATCCCATACACGTAAAATATTCCATCAAATGTAAAATTTTCAATTGTGCAAACCAAATTATAATTTTTGCAACCTACCTACAAAAGTTTATTAATATAAAAAAAATTACGTATTTTTGCAATTATAGATAAAATTAAGTATATAAACGTTTAAAAAAAGGTAAATAATAGTAAACCAATTACATTCAGCTGTTTTGCGTCAGTTTTTACGCGATATTTAGCAGTTTTTGGCCGACTAATTCCAGGTTGGCGGGAACGCCGGTTGACCTTCGACCTTCTGCTGTCTGGGCCGACTTTCCTGGTCTGCTGCTGCTACAGCCAGCTGCCAGCGACACGTCGCGTGCCTGGTATCGCCGGGGATTGACGTGAGACGGAATATTTCTTTATTTATTGCAGTTTATACGCGTAGAATTGTTCCGTGATTGTATTACAAAATTAACGTTTAAATAATAATTATTTACAAAACTTATTAATATATTCACAATATTAAAATGTCTTTAAAGGATAATACAACAGATTCTAAAGTAACAAACAGTTCTACAATGAAAGAATTAATTATAAAACGTAGTTCTATTAAGGGACAAATTACAAGGTTTAAAAATTACATTAATTGCATCACGGAGCAATCTACGCTAACAGCTGTTGAGTTTACCGAGTTGACCTTGAAACTTAGCCGGTTTGAATCTTTATCTACAAAATTCGATGATTTGCAAACTCAGATCGAGCTTTTAAATTCTGATAATTTAGACTCGGAAATTGATGAACGCGAACGTATTGAGCAAGAAATAATATTATGCACTGCGATAGCCAAGGGTCTTGTTGACGAGCAAAATGAGTTAAAAACTATTGAACAAGATAAAAGAAGGCGTGAATCTATTCATCCAGATGCTCAATGTACATTCGATCACAATGACATCGGTATAAGGCTGCCTCAGATAGAAATTGCAAAATTTGACGGTTCATATTTCCGCTGGCTCGAGTTTCACGACACCTTTTCGAATTTAATTCATAAAAACATCCGCATTCCGCATATTCAAAAATTTCATTATTTATTATCTTACCTTGAGGGCGAAGCAAAGCGCATAGTTTCGAACATAGAGGTTTCCTCTGCGAACTATTTAAATGCGTGGGAATTACTTTGTAATCGGTACAATAACAAAAGATTACTTATTAATCACCATCTAAAATCACTTTTTAATATTCAACACATATCTCGTGAGTCCGAAAATTCATTGAGGTATCTTGTTGATCACGTAACAAAAAACTTACGTGCGCTTTCAAACCTTGGTCTACCTACTGAACATTGGGACACGTTGATAATTTTTATGTTAACATCTGTTTACGCCGCTTGTCAATAGATGGCGCTGCTAAAGATTCTGAATCACGCAAGCGTTGTTACCACGGAAAAGAATGACCTCAGCCCATACATTTTTAAGATCGAGTTTTGTGATATAAATACGGTGTGTAACTATAGTGGAAAGTAAATACGTGTGTTTAAGTAGTAAATGGTTTGATTTTGTGTCCCCGTTCTACATAATGGTGCCGAAACCCGGGAAGGGACGATTGAACTAGTGAAGTGTCAAAGTGCCATGTGAGTGAAGTGTCAAAGGATTTTGAACTGTAAAACCGTGAGTAATTAAACTTAGAAAAAGTGAAGTGTTTACCATAGACTTGCAAAATTTTAAAAATATATTACAGGACTTAGAATATTTACGAAGGTTTTGAACTTGTAAAAATTTTGTGAATTTATTCTATGGACTAAGTGCAAAATAAAATAGTGATTCCAAACACTTTAGTAATCGCCCATCGTTAAGTACTACACTGGACTTAGAAAAATTCATTCAATAATAGACTTGTGATTTTTTCGTACTATACTATATGGACTTAAACTGTTTTAATTAATCAATGGACTTGTGAAATTTTTACAAATTTAACATTGCTTTCATCATGTCGGAGACAATTCAACAAACTCTTCGCAAGCAGGAAGAATTTGCTAGGCTTATTATTAAGGCCCAAAGCAATTACAATAAATCTCCAAAACAAAGAATTACTCTTGCTTATATTGAGACGAGACTGGAGAGTTTAGAAACTAATTGGAGCAAATTCAGCGAGAATCATAACACTATTACAAGCACTTTGACAAAAGAACAGAGGGACATTGGTTATTTCAAAGATAATGTATATGACACTATGGAAGATTTGTACATTGACTACAAAACTAAACTGAAAGAAGATTTAGCTACATTCAAACCATCATCTACAACTGCAGCGCCAGCGGTAATGTCTTCACAGACTACAGCAACAAGTGAAGAGACGAGAATACCTGAAATAAGTTTGCCTAAATTTAACGGAGAATATACAGAATGGCAGGCTTTCCATGATTTATTCGTTTCTATTATACATAAGAATTTGAAGCTGAGCCCTGTGCAAAAACTACACTATCTGAAAGGGTGTTTACAAGGAGAAGCTGCCGAAGCGATCAACAACTTTTCTATTACTGACGCGAATTATGAAGAGGCGTGGCATGAACTGAACAGACTATATCAAAATAAGAGATTCAACGCGAATGAGATACTCAAGAAGCTTTTTAGCCAAAAGGCTGTTTCTGCAGGGTCTTCATGTGGTATCAAGCAACTTATAAATACAACCTGTAAGTGCTTGAAGGGCTTTTCATCATTGGGAATCGATACAAGTTCATGGGACGTGATTATTGTCTACATAGTAACATCCAGATTGGACCATGACACACGCAGCCAATGGGAAATGAGCCTGTCTAATAACAAAGCCGAAGAATTACCAACGTTTACTGTACGAGCTCTTGTTAACTCAGTATATTAGTAGAAGAAAATAAGAGACTTGTTTGTATGATAGTAGACTGTATTGAAGTAAATTTATAACTATGTGAACTTGAATGGATTTTAATGATAACTGAATGGGAGGACAATATCGTGATATATAGCGAGCACGCGCGGCCCTTGCTGGCTAATTGCGAACTAACTAAAAAATATATTTATTACGATTAAATTGGGTCGCGCGTGTCGCGTAAAATAGCTGACCCCAGCAGATGCACGGTTGCACCGTACATGCTCCCAGGGGCAGAAGATGAAGGGTGCAGTGTATGTAGGTGATGATGTTACAAGATGATTCCATTTAGTCCTTATTCTATAGAACTAACGTCCCTAAGTGAATATTATTTTTCTACGCATAGGTTTTGTATACTGATTCACTTTATGCACTTGGGGAATTTTTGGAACACCGTATACACTTTCACGCGGCACTGTATTAACACATTCACGAACACACTGATTAACATCACCAACACTGCGAACAGTTTGCATCGACTGTAGACCTGATGGGCCCGCCGGTGAAGACTGGAATGTGACGGTGGGTTCTGGGATCGCTTGTTCGACCCTCGCCACCGCCCGCTGGCCTAGCGCCCATTGTTTCCTACTAACCTTGCGCGCCACCATAACAGCCCCAAGAATCAATACAATCCCCATGAGGACATAGATTGCAGTGTAATGGTGGACATCATGATATGATATTCGATCATAAATGTTTTCATTAGATTTGAGGTTATCAATCTGCCCTTTTATTTTCTCTAACTGTGATTCCCTCGAAGATGAGTAGTTGAGTAATATAGGAGTCGGAAAGCTTATGTTTAGGATGTGATTTATAGGTTCTATATCTTGCACGTAGAACTTATTGTTGGTGTGTAAGTTGCTGGAACCCTTATTATGAGCGTGAATCGCGAAATTCTCAGTCTTAACTAAACATCCTTGGTCGATTTTTAAAATACCTGCCTTCTTGATATGGCTTACTGTTGCTTGGTCTTCGCATAGGATTCTGACAGGACACACTCCACAACAAAAATATAAGTAGGAATTTATCTTATTGATTTCTGTCCATTCATTGGCGCATGTAGTATAACTGATTTGACAGTTTCTGGAACTCTGGTTGGTTTTACAAAGATTTTCGTAATTCTTGAGATGATAAATTGGTCCCTTTGCGTAACAGTACAGGTAACCACTACCGCCGTCGTGTAGACATGCCATGACATCTTGCTCGGACATGGTTAAAAACCTTTCATTTATTAAATTAATAGCAGCGTATTCTGCTACGGGGACAATTCGAGCCATTATCGTGCTACTAATAGCCTGCGGAATTGATAGTATTCTTGTGATTTCGTATGGTTCCCGAGTCACCAAAGGTATTCTAATTTCAAATATTAAGTAATCTTCGGACATTCTTGCTTTGACTTTTAATAAGTTGTAAATATTTCTAAAGTTATTATCTAAGTCATTAATAGGTAGCGTTAGATCTTTCGTGAGATGACTAGAGATGCTGTTAAGTGTAGCTTTTAGTTGTTCAGGAGAAATTAAATGAAAATTGAGATTGCCTTGGTAAATATCTGTTAAAGTATCCAATAATGTTTCCTGCACATTAGATAATTGTCTCAGCATGTTGCTTGCCGTAATAGCCCCTAAAGTAAAATCGTTACTTATAAGGTTTCTCTCTTGTTGTATTTTCAACGCCTTTTGAAAACTTTCAAATTGCTGTGTTAAATAATTTATCATCTTGTGTTGTTTATTAATTGACTCTTCACTCCTTTTTAAAATGTTATATTCGGCCTCTACTATAGACGTTTGATTTCGCACAAGTGCCGCCAGGTGATTCTCGTTGTTGTGAATCAATTGTATATCTTGTTTATACTGTTCGGCGAATCTCTCGTCCAATACTCCGAACAGGCTGTTCGCCAGATACCCGACACCGTCGATGAGGCCCCGGCGCTTACGATGAACCCGACGCGTGCTAGAATGCTGACTGAGTAACAGCTGGTTATAATAACCTAATTCCGCATATTCTTGTTGTAATTGTAAAGAAATTACGTCACAATGGGAAACATTATTGAGTTGGTTGCACATTTGTCCTAGGTAATTTATATATTTACTGCATGCTTTAATTCCTTGCCAATACGAATCCATGTTATAGTAAGTAATTATTTTCCATTCGTCGCGTATTAATTTCATATCCGATATTTTATCAAAATATAGGCCTTGATCGTCTTTCAGAACAGATATATTAAACGAGCATAGTCCGGTGCCGAACATATTCATGAAAAATAATATTAATGTAACTAAGGATAATAAATTGCAACCCGATCGCTTCGCCTGGTCTTTGTTTGTTTTGATATTTGATCTGCTAGTCGGTACTGAATCTTGTTCGACATGTGTTTTGTTTACAGGAAGAACTGATAGTTTTATAATTGGTCGTTTAATGAAACCGCTTTTTGATTTCAATGTGACAACCCTCACTTGGCCGTCTTCTCCGGGATGTAGCTCGACAACGCGTCCCATCGCCCACTTGCCAGGGGGTAGGTTAGCATCATTAATCGTCACTACGTCATTTATTTGTATGTTAGGTTGATTGCTTCTCCACTTGCTTCGTGCTGACAACTGACTGAGATATTCAACACGCCATCGTTTCCAAACGTCTTGTACAATTTTTTGAGTGAGATACCATCTAGTACGCATGTCCGTTTCGGTCTCCATGATATTCAAATTTTGATTTATGTTTATAAAGCTTGAAGGGGTGAGAATTTCTAAATCATCGACATCTTCAGTCAGTGAGCAGAGAGGTCTCGAGTTCAATACAGCTTCTATTTGAGCCAGAATCGTGGAAAACTCTTCGTATGTTAATCTCTGCTCACCTATCACTCTTCGTAGATGAAATTTAACACTTTTAACCGCCGCCTCCCACAAGCCACCTGCAGAAGGCCAAGATGGTGCGTTAAAGTGCCATTCGATTTCCATATTTGTTAAATCCTTGATAAAATCTTGATCAAAGGTCTCAAGTATGTTTTGAAACTCGTTTGCCATAATATTGCTCGCCCCGACGAAATTGGTTCCATTGTCGCAATAGATATGACGTGGAGATCCCTTTCTAGCCGCCATTCTCCGCAGAGCGGCCAAAAATGCTGAAGAAGAAAGGTCAGATACCAGCTCTAAATGCACAATTTTCGTCACCATGCAAATGAACACTGCGATATAGCCCTTTGTGGTCCTGATACCACGACCCTTGTTGGCCTTAACAAATACGTGTCCGGTAAAGTCCACGCCGGTGTTATAAAAGGGTTTAGCCGTGTTGCATCTGTGTGTAGGTAGATCTCCCATCAGCTGCGTAATTTTTGTTGGACTGTGTTTGCGACATGTTACGCAATTACGTAGTCGGCTCTTGACAGCCCTGTTGCCACCAATGATCCAATATTTACGACGAATGGTCGCTAAAGTAACTCGAGCGCCTCCGTGTAGCGAAAGTATATGTGTGTGATCGATGATTAAATTGGTGAGAAGACTATTATGCGGTAATATTATTGGATTCCTCATGTCAGGATCAATATTTGCCTTGTTTAGCCTCCCCCCAACTCTAATAACTCCCTCGGTATCCAAAAAAGGATTAAATTGCAACAACTTGCTTTTTGCATTCAAAGATTTATTTTGTTGTAAACTGTTTAATTCACTTGCAAATTCTGACTGTTGTACATGCTTGATAATTGTATATTTTGCGCTATTTATTTCTTTTAGGGTAAGGTAGGTTAATTTTTCATTGTTATTTTTCTTTATTAATTTGATAAACCGTAAAACCCATGCTAGTACTCTTGTTAGTTTTTGAAAAGAACTATATCTTGCTAATAATTCTTCAAGTATGCTTGATGTGTTTGTTATGTAATATACTTGCTTAGATTTTTTAGCTTCCTCGTCTGTCGTGAAGGTTTCACTTTGGTTGCTAGCAACGCTGATACTAAATTCAGGTAGCCATGACGGTCCATTCCACCACAAAGAATGATCTTTTAGCTGAACCACACTCATTCCGCGGCTGGCGCAATCAGCAGGGTTCTCTCCTGACTTAACGTATCGCCATTGATTCGGAGGTATGATCTCAATAATACGTCTTACCCTGTTCGCGACGAATGGCTTCCATCGTCCTGGATTTCCTTGGAGCCACGCGAGAACAACCATCGAATCAACCCAGCCGTACACGCTGATCTTGTGATTGCTTAGGCACTTCCGTACCTTCTCCATCAAGGTAACTAGATGAAGGGCACCGCTTAGTTCTTTTCTAGGCAGGGATATTGTAGATTTACCTGCTGGAACGAGCCTGGCTTTCCCTGCTACCAGCGATACCTTGACACTGTCATTGAACGTGGTTTTTAAGTAAATAACACATGCATACGCTTTATTGGAGGAATCACAGAATCCGTGCAATTCTATTTGGCCTCCTCTTTCCGACGTAAACAACCAGCGTGCTAGATCTATATTATTTATATGTTCCATATCCTCCCTGATCTTAATCCATTCCTTCATGATATCTTCTGGCAACTGATCATCCCATTGTATACTAGAAATCCACACCTTTTGAAACAATAATTTGAGTCTGGTCGACACTGGTGACAACCATCCAAGCGGATCGAATAATTTGGATATATCAGATAACACTGATCGTTTGGTTGGTGTTTTCTTCATTGGTTCAACCTGTGCTTGGAAGGTGAATATATCTTGTTTAGGATTCCAACGCAGGCCCAATGTTTTTGTCGACTCCTGCTGTTTGAACTCAAAATTCTCCTCTGCCTGTATTACTTCTGATCTATCTGTCAGTAATTCCTGAGTGTTGGATTTCCATTTCCGAAGATTAAATCCCCCTGATTTTAATAACTTGATTAAATCTTGTTGTAATTTTAATGCTAATTCCACAGTATCTGCCCCATGTAAAACATCATCCATGTAAAACGATTGTTCTAAAACTTGTATAGCCTGACTGTCTTGATAATTTAATCTCTCATCCTCAGCCAACTGCTTGAGCGTCATCATAGCCAAAAATGGCGCGGCCTTGGTACCATATGTGACCGTGCACAGCTGATATTCCTCTAAACGCGATTCGAAGGAATCACGCCAAATTATTTTTTGAAAACGTTGATCTTGTTCGTTTACCCAAATGAATCTGAACATCTTCTCTATATCTGCTGTAAAGGCATAACGGAATTGTCTCCATTTAAGCAGCAAAGATTGAAGATCCTGTTGAAGATTTGGGCCTTTAAGCATTAAATCATTTAAACTATTACCTAAATTAGTTTTTGTAGAAGCATTAAATACTACGCGAAGTGCAGTTGTAGATGACTCACTTCGCATAACACAATGGTGCGGCATATAATAATTAGGTTTTAGATTACCGGTAGCGAGCTTCATGTGACCGAGTTGTTTATATTCATTTATAAATAATTTATATTGATGTTCGATGTTAGAATTATTTCTGAATTTCCGCTCTAATTGATGAAATTGAGCGATTGCAGAATGTTTTGATGTGCCTAACTGCTCTTCAAACTTTTCATGAAATGGTATCCGTACCTCGTAAGAACCGTCCTCCCGCCTTGTTGTGGTAGACTTGTAATATTGTACGCATTTTGTATCCTCTTCTGACAAATTGGATGTTTGACCGACCGTGATGTCTTCTATTTCCCAGAATTTTCTAATTTCGTCTATTGGAGTAAGTATCACATTACATTGCCATGATTGTATATTACCACAGAGGACCCAGCCTAAGCGAGTTTGTTGGGCTATTGGTAGACCGGCTTGATCAGGTCGACTTATCCCGTCCAGTATTATATTTGCATACACATCTGCTCCCAACAATATATCAACGGGCCGGCTAATGTTAAAGTCAGGATCTGAAAGCTGTATACCGTCTAAATGAGACCATACTGGCTTATTAAATGTGGAACTGGGCAGATTTTTGATAAGCGTGTTCATGATAAATGCTTCGGTTTTGAAAGTAAAACTTCCATATATCGAATTGCATGATATCTCCGTGACACCTTTGCAGCTACTCTCCTTGGCCCCAACCCCTGATATTATTCCCTTACACCGTTTTCTTGGCAATGCTAGAACTTGTGTCGCATTCTCGGATATGAGGGAAACTTGAGAGCCTTGGTCTATGAGCGCTCGCATCTTATGAAAAGTCCCGTCCCCTGCTTGGACCTTAATTACAGCCGTAGCTAGTAATATTTCATTGGTGTTAATGCCTTGTTGCACTACTGAAATTTCATTAGATGCTTGATCTTTGTCTGCAATTGTTATATTTACCGCCGAATTGTTAAATGCTTCATGAACAAGCGTATTGTGGTTGCCTTTGCATTCACGACATCGTTTTTCTGAAGTACAGGCCTTATCGTAATGTGAATAAAGACAGTTTTGGCATAACCGAAGTCTTGTTAGTGTCTTTCGTTTGTCTTGTGGTGTCATATTTAAAAACTTATTACAAAAATAAATTCCATGCGTTTCCTTGCACAATGGACATGTTAATTTTGCAGAATTGTTATTATTGCTAGGTGACTGACCTCCTTTATATGTAGAAGATGCTAATTGTTTAACGTTATAATGATTTGATTTAAAAGGTTTGAAATTAGATATAGGTTTATAAGAATAATTATTAGGTTGTTTAAAATTTTCCTGTTTCTTTCGAGATGATTCTAACGTTGTAAATCTATTTTCTAAGTATTTTAAAAAGTCCTGTAGGTTAGGCAAGTCACGCGGGTTCTTCAGAGATTCTAAGTAGCCGTTGTGAGACTCAGTATCCAATTTTTGTAATAAAATATGTACGATTAATGGATCCCAGCCGCTTGTATCGACTCCAAGATTTTTAATTGCGTTGAGGCACTCTTGAGTAGTGTCATGTATCTTCTTGATATGGTTAACTGAAACTTGTTGAGTGGCCGGTAGGTTTAACAAATTATTTGCATGTGTTGAGAATATTAACCTTATGTTGTTGTAACGATTGTTTAAAATATCCCATGCGATAGGATAATTTTCGGTGCTAATAGGCAGATGTTGAATCAAACGCTCCGCTTCTCCTCTTAACTTGCCCTTCAAAAATTGCATTTTTTGTGCGTTTGAGATAGATATATTATTGTGAATGGCCTCTGTAAATAAATCTTTGAATGAGACCCAGCTCTGATAACTTCCACTAAAGTTAGGAATTTCCATCTTTGGGGTCCAATTCTCCTTGTGTGAGACTGACCACAGCTTGCTATTGATCTCTTTCTTCAGCTCGTTGTAGGTACGTTCATGCTTCGTATAAGATTTTTCGTATGCTACATCCATCCCTTCTAACTCGCTGTCCAATTCCCAATGCAGTGAGTCTATTATTGACCACCGAGATTGTAAGCTACGTAGAGCGTCTTCTAGTTCCCATTTCTGCGAGATAATATTTAAATTGATACCTGATACTGTTCGAAGGAACGCTCTGAAGTTACTTGACTGACGTCTGAGCATGTCATCCAGTTTACTACATGTACCTCTAGACGTTTGTCCTTTAGCTGTTGGCTGATGGGCATCCTCATATCCTGATTGTTCCGACTCATCCTCTTTACTCACCTCTCCTTGCTGAGATTCCTGTGGTTGACGATAAACTGAAGGTTCATCTCCTTTCCTCTCCTTAAAGGCTTGTTGTTGCTCATGGATGTATAACTTAGCTGTTTTATACATTTCCAATACCTGCGCATACTCATTATTCGTGAAATACGGATGGGCCCTGCTGCCTACCGCGCTGAGACGATCGTGGTTATACTGATAATCAGCCCAATAAGCCTCTAAGGTTTCCAATCGCCTTTTAAAATAATCTGCAGACTTACGATCTCTAGAATCCTTTTTAATATTAGTGATAATTTTGGACATAGCCACTTGCAGCTCTACCTGATTTTTGTAAATATCCTCCATATTTGCTGTAGTTATATAAAAAATGTAACGATCTTACTTGATAACTCCTTGAATACTCCCGATGTGCTCCCTGCTGCACCTGACGCCGAGGGTCCTGTATCCTCACTGCAATCCTGTTATTGCCCTGCAATCTTGATATTGCATGAAAGTCTGTCCTTGATAACCTTGTTGTTACCAAACACTTGATATACACTCTTGTCCAACTCACGCGGTAACACCACACGCGGTATTTCACCACTCCACGCGGTATGCACGCGGTAATTACGACCCGTAAGCCCCTTTTCGAAGGACCGTATGCTTCCACACGCGGTATTAAACCACTCGAAGGACCATATACTAATGTACGAGCTCTTGTTAACTCAGTATATTAGTAGAAGAAAATAAGAGACTTGTTTGTATGATAGTAGACTGTATTGAAGTAAATTTATAACTATGTGAACTTGAATGGATTTTAATGATAACTGAATGGGAGGACAATATCGTGATATATAGCGAGCACGCGCGGCCCTTGCTGGCTAATTGCGAACTAACTAAAAAATATATTTATTACGATTAAATTGGGTCGCGCGTGTCGCGTAAAATAGCTGACCCCAGCAGATGCACGGTTGCACCGTACATTTACAGATTTGAAGAACTTCTTAGAACACAAATATAAGACCATAGAGATATTAAGTGGAGTTACTGGAACAAAGCAAATTACTAAAGCAAAAGTATTTCATTCGACAGTTGGAGAGAAGAAGGACATCAGTTGTGTTATGTGTTCAGGAGATCATCACATACACCAATGCAAACAGTTTCACAAGCAGACACCTAAGGAGAGGTCAAAATTTGTTCAAAATAACAGGCTATGTTTCAACTGCCTCATGCCATATCATCTCGTCAAGAAGTGTAGTCATCCTACGAGTTGTAGAAAATGTGGACGTCGCCATCACACACTACTACATATTAACCATGAGAGTAAACGTACCGTGAGCGATGGCAAAGATGCAAATGTACAACATAAACATCAAGATTCAACTTTAGTTACAGCATTTTCAACGAGTTCACCCTGTGATGTTATATTAGCTACTGCCGTGGTGAAAGCCAAGGCAGTAAACGGAGTTAGTTATTTTTTACGTACATTAATTGATCAGGGTTCTCAGGCGTCTTTTGTTTCAGAGAATACTGTGCAATTACTGGGTCTTAAGCGCACGCCAGTCAATGGCTGGGTGTCAGGAGTAGGAGATGGTCATACTCGAGTTAGGTATGTAGTTACATTAAGCATACAATCACGTCATTATCCTAATAAAACAATCTCAGTAAATGCATATGTATTGAGTACTATCACAACGATGCTATCCTCAAAGGTAATTCAAACACCGGATTGGCCAGAATTACAAACGGTGACTTTGGCTGATCCGGATTTTACGACTCCTGGTAAGATCGATATTTTACTAGGAGCAGAGGTATTTACCGACGTCATTATGAGTGAGGTTATGACAAAACCTTCGAAAAATTTAGTAGCTCAGAACACGATTTTCGGATGGATTATTTCAGGTAAGATTTCGCGAGATACGTTAGAGGGTAAGTTAATTAGCATGCACGTACAAGTTATTAGTATTGATGACTTGTTAAAAAGATTCTGGGAATTAGAGAAAGAACCAGATACGAACATAAAACAATTAACTAAAGAAGAGATACAGTGCGAAGATATATTTACAAAATCTACAGAGAGAGCAGAAGACGGTAGGTTTATAGTTAGATTGCCATTTAGAAATGAAGAGCGACAGTGTCAATATGGTAATTCTGTGAACATAGCTAAGAGAAGATTTTTGTCTTTAGAGAGAAAACTAATTAGAAATCCTAAACTATATGACGAGTATGCGAAGGTTATAAATGAATACCTAAATTTAAATCACATGAGAATCATACCTAATGAATATATTGATAACTCTCAAGCTGTGTATCTGCCGTATCACGCAGTGGTGCGCGAAGACAAAGACACCACAAAGTTCAAAGTTGTCTTTGATGCGTCATGCAAGGGGGAGAATGGGGTATCACTAAATGATGACCTTCTCGTAGGTCCGAAATTACAACCGGATCTACATCATTTATTGTTAAGATGGCGTACTCATTGTATTTGTTTAATCGCAGATTTAATTAAGATGTACCGCCAAGTGATAGTTAATGAAAAAGATATTGATTTCCAGAGAATTTTGTGGAGGTCTAACGTAAACAAACCAATCAAGCACTATCAACTATTAAGATGAACGTTTGGAACGGCGTGTGCGCCGTATCTTGTCGTTAAATCTATGCAGAGTTTAACTGAAGCAGAAAAGTTAAATTATCCAGTAGCTGCTTAGATTACAAAGAATGACATGTATATGGATGATTTAATGACCGGCTGTGAAACAGAAGGGGAAGCTATTTCTATTTTTGAAGAATTAAGTAAGCTTATGATATCAGGAGGTTTTCAGTTTCAGAAATGGTCTAGTAATTGTGATGCAGTAGTAAAACATATAGGAAAAGACAATAAAAGAGAAGATAATACAGTAAAGATTAAGATAGACAAGACAGTTAAGATTTTAGGAATAACATGGAATAGAACAGAAGATAGATTTGAGTATCTGATTAAGCTTCCGCCATTAGAAACTCCTGTGACAAAACGCAAGGTAGTGTCGGATATAGCACGGTTATTTGACCCGCTAGGGTGGGTAGCTCCAGTAATTACTTCGGCTAAAGCTTTCATTCAGAAACTTTGGCTATTGGGTATTGAGTGGGATCAGGAACTACCTGAACCGCTTCTTCAATATTGGATTTCGTATCGAGAAAGGTTACATATCTACAGTATCTTTCTGAATTTAGTATTCCGAGATGGGTACAGACTAGCAAAACTAACGAAACTCTTGAACTCCAAGGCTTTTGTCATGCATCAAGCATTGCATATGCTGCTGTTGTCTATTCACGCGTGGTAGATAGTCAAGGTGAAGTGTATATCAACCTGCTCACTGCCAAGACAAAGGTAGCACCGGTAAAACAGGTCTCCATACCTCGCCTAGAGTTGTGCGCGGCTGTACTGTTGTCTAAGCTATTGAAAGACGTCTCTCAAGTATTAGACGTTAAGAAAGAGAATATACCGTGTGGACGGATTCGTCAGTAGTATTGTCGTGGCTAAGCAGTCACCCGAGTAAATGGAAGACGTTCATCGCGAATCGGACATCTGAGATTTTAAATACAATGGACAATAACCAATGGTCACATGTTCGATCTGGTGACAACCCGGCTGATTGTGCTTCACGCGGTATAGATCCGGGAGAATTTAACAGTTTAGAAATCTGAATGGAAGGTCCAAGGTGGCTGAATGAAAGAGAAATAGATTACAGTAAAAAAGAACTTGAGAAAACTACACTAGAAGAGAAGGGAAAAGACTTACTTTGCATAAAAACTACAGTTGTAGAAGATATTGAAATTGAAAATATTTTAGATTTTCGTCACTGGCTAAAATGCTTAGTGTTATCCTATTGTCGTCGAATGTTGGACCTGAGAGTACCGAAAGAAAAGCGTATACTTATGAGAGATATAGTTACAGTAGAAGAAATGGAGAATACTTTAGAGAAAATAGTTTACAGTATCCAGTTAAATAGTTTTAGAGAAGAGATTGACCGTATTAAGCTCCAAGGATGTGTCTTGAAAAGAAGTTCGCTCCACACTCTTTGTCCTATATTGCATTCCAAGGGGATTCTAAGAGTTGGTGGACGTATTGATAAAGCCAATTTGGATTATTACACAAAACATCGAATCATATTGCCTGCCAAGAGCAATCTTACCAGGCTAATAATATTGGATGCTCACATCAAGACATTACACGGAGGCCCTCAAATTATGATAAATTACATCAGATCAAAATATTTCATTATAAAAGTTAGAGAACAGGTCAAGAAATGTTATCGGAACTGTGTAGTATGCAAGAGATATTCAGTAGTCAATAAAACACAACGCATGGGTCAAATTCCCGAAGTACGCTTAACTCCGAATAAACCCTTTAAATCTACAGGCGTTGATTACGCAGGACCAATCAACGTTAGATTTTCTCCAGGTCGAGGTGCCAAAGTATATAAAGGCGGTATCTGCGTCTTTGTGTGTATGGCCACACGCGCTTTGCATTTAGAAGCGGTATCCGATTTAACCTCTACAGGTTTTATTGCTGCATTTAGGCGATTTGTGTGGAGACGTGGTCGTTGCATTAATTATTTAGTGATAACGGCACTTTGTGGGTGCAAATAAACTATTATTAGAGATGTTTAAAAGTGCGCAATCTAATTGGCCCCATGAAATTATAAATCTTTTAACGTTAGAATCTACATCTTGGCATTTTATACCTCCCCACGCTCCTAACTTTGGTGGTTTGTGGGAGGCAGGAGTCGTAGCGTAAAAACGCATTTGAGAAAAATCATCGGTGATAGTACTCTCACTTTTGAAGAATTAACTACGGTACTTACGCAAATTGAGGCATGTTTGAATTCTCGGCCAATTTCTATTTTATCAAATGATCCGAATGACCCTCTCCCGCTGACACCCGGAAATTTTCTCGTAGGAGAACCGTTAATCAACATTTGTGATAAAAATTATTCTGATTGTAATATTGTTGGTCTAGAAAGGTGGAAATTATGTCAAAAAATGGTATGTCAATTCTGGAATAGATGGTCTAAAGCAGGGGTGCACAAACGGTCGATCGCGATCGACCGGTCGATCGCGAGAGGTTTCACGGTCGATCTTAGAGGTTACGCAAATACAAGAT
>DWJQ01000176.1:0-17265 GCA_018248915.1 Hesperia meskei straton | reverse complement strand
GCTCCGCGACACTTGTCGCGATCTTCGGTCTCAGTCTCGACCTACAGTACACGCCGAAGAGACCGAGACACTTGTCGTCGGTGTCCTACGTGAGCGACGAGGACGACGCGACGCAATCAAATTAGCGGTATCCCTACTTGCGTCCTATGTGACAGTCTGCGACAACTGGCGTTGTCAGTATCGCGTGTAGCATCGCGTCGTATTGCGTAACGTCGCGTCGTAGTCGTCGCTCACGTAGGACAGCCCGTAAGAAAACACGTTTGTTGCGCACTTTCTCAGCATTCGTTCTGAAAACGCACATTCTCGAACCATAGGATTTAAACCACCAAATGTGTACGAGGTGATAATAAAATACGAAAGTTTCTTCCCGTTTTTATTAACGAATTTTGACATTAATAGCATTGTTTACACTACACGATAACGCCGTTAAACTGTTCAATGCAAAACCTATAAGTATTTAAAGAGATCGCCTGCGGGATCAGATATAACGAACTTGTAGATGAGGGTCTAATTAAATTGTTGAGACGAGACGGCGCCGACAGCTACTAAAATTTCTAATTGGGTATGACGTCAGGATTTGGGAAATATTAATTTCAATGTACTTAATGGAAGCAGGCAGTCTTGTGGATGTCACTTATTTGTCATCGGAACACTAAAATGCTTTTAGCCCGCCCGTATACAATCAATCAATACACAGATATTAAGTGTAACAACTGAGTCATCAATGTCTTCATGTGGTACATGTATATGTACCTTACCATTATCAATGTAGCTACCTATACATATAAAACTCTTCCGTTATTGACTGACTCACAGACAATTCACAGCCGAAACTAATGAATGCACGGAGGTGGCATTTGGCTTAGTTGTACCTTGAGGAGAGCAGGGGAACACTTGGAAAGGAATTTTGTGTATACGTTCCTCAAGTGACGCAACCCAATTTGGACATACCTAACTTCTCTCCTTCATTCCTGACAAGAATTCCACGCTGGCGAGGCCGCAGGCGCAAATCTAGTACCTAACCTATCTATTAAAGCAATTACAACGTCGAATCATCTCCAATTACTTCCTTTTCAACTTATAGGAAAACATTCAAGTATGAGCTATGTATCCTGCTTCTTAAATTTGAATTTTCAATGACTCAATCGCTCACGATCTAAGCAATGGTAAACTAGAGGTCAACTCTTGTCCAACCGGTAATTTAACAAGGGACATAAAGGTCATAATTATAAGCGATGAATTGAAATGAAATTGTAGTCTAATTGATGTAATGTACGCAGACCCTAATTATTTTAGGAGATCAAACGAACTTACATCAAAAGAACTTCAAACGAAGTTACAAGAGAATACCGTGCTCCCATTGTAGAACTTTACAGTAAAGGGTAAAGGTAAATAAAACCTTTTAATACTAAACTTGCCAAGTGCCGTTTGTTTTGTTTTGTATTGTATTGTATTGTATTTTTCGTTTAAGAGATCTATGGAAGACTTAAATTTTTGTCTCTTTGTTATTTGTTTTGTGATAATCTCAGAAACGAATTTTTCAATTTGACGCTGATTTATTATAATAAACTTCGAGTAAGTAACTAGTTCTAACTAGGAAGCGCTCATAGCCCGGCGGCTTGCGTCGATCCTTAGTGATCGACAAAGACGCAACTGCAGGTTCCGTGGTTAGTCGGATGGGTGACAGCTAGTGGCAAAATATCTTGAGCGCTTCCATGCTTCGGAGGGCACGTAAAGCCGTCGGTCCCGGTTGTTAGCGATTGATAGCATGTCATGCAAAGCCATGTCGCAGGCCTTCGGGCGGCTTGAAAAATTCGACACTGGGTTGGCTACTAACCCCTACACCAATCCGCATTGGAGCAGCGTGGTAGAGTATGCGCTAGGCCTGCTCAATAATGAGGAGACCCGTGCTCAGTAGTGGGCCATTAATGGGTTGTAGCCAAGTAACTGGTTCAGTGTTTATTTTATTTAAAATGACGCAAAAATTAAAATGAAAAAGACTAAATTGTATCGATTAGATGCAATGCTTAGCTAAGTTTAGTAACTGAGTTATTACGCTACCTGAAACGAAGCGAGGCCACTTACGTTAGTAATCATATTATTATACTTAGTTAAAAATGATAAACATTTTCTAAATCCCATCCAAAGCTAAGTTATTTTGTTCCCTAATGCTAAAAAACGGTTCGCGCTTCTGTGAAAAGTTTTTTCATGAACGGAAATCTTTCGATAAATCTTTAGTTTTCTTAATAAATGTAACTATCAACAAAACACGAAATAAAGAACGCTACATCTGTGCTACTGCCACATGTATAATTATTGTAATCTGTGCTAGATTATGATTATTGTGTCAATAAAATGGATTTATTAGAATCTAGCAGCCTTAATTGTTTAGGAGGTTTGTGCCATTTTTGTAATTAAGTATAAAGAATAAGTTACCCGAAACGAAGTGAGGGCGGGCTTTCTAGTATTTTTTTAAATATTTTGTTTTCCTCAAAAACCCAATTAATTATACATGCCAGGTGGGTCGCGCGAAAATTATGTATTTAATTTTTGTACGAGGAAACCCGAGGTGCTTCCTTCCTTCTTCCCTCTTTTTATTCAAATGTTTATATCCTACCAATAAATCAATTTCGAGACTGTAGAATAAAGGTTACAACAGCGTGGTAAAAGATAACAACTTTTTATATAATACCTAAACATAACACAAATTTTTCAGAATTACTACATATTTGTATCTCACTACATTTCTTTGTCTCTAAAATCAATTCAATTTATCCATCTTTATTTTCCGAAATGAGATGTGTTTACAAAGTTTTGACGTTCTCTTTGTAACTAAGTATTTAGCATTTAACTATTTAGCAACATATACGTGGTGAAAAACCTGACGTAGAGAAACTGATAAAATTACTGAAACAAACTAAGACACCAGACAAGCTCAAACACTCGTAAAAAGGAAAAGAAAAAAGACCCAGATTACCGAAAAACAATAATTATGTAGACATAGTATAAATAGCTATCAAGACGAACAACGGGATAAGCCCATAATCTATACAACACTCTTAACAAGCGAAGATAAATGGAATTAACACAGCTTATAGGACATAATGCCTAAATATGCTGACAGAAAACTTACATTGAAAACTATAGGGTCTTTCATTAAGCGCGCGTAGATTTTAAAATTGAATAAAACAAGTTGTACATGAGATATCAATAAGGTTTTATGTTTATTTGAGAGCCTCATCAATGCCATTTTGGGTGAAATAAAATATGGTATGATAATATGGACAGCGGAAACGCCACACAGCTCAAGACACAATGTACCCGTAACAAACAAAAAAATTAAAGACAGCGATGTCAGTTTTGTGAGCGAGGTCGGTCGTCTTGTTATTGTATAAAATTTCGATCTTAACTCAATTATCTTTAATTCTATCTTTATAAACACAAAAGAAAAACAAAATCTCACTACTCCTTTTTCCTTACAATCGGTAAACGAGGATGTTGAAATCATCCAAGGCACTCCAATTGGAAAGGAAGCCAAAGAAGCCGCCGCGGCTAAATCAGTTTCAATTTGTCGGGCGTTCTTTAATTGCAGTTTAACGTTTTCCGACGAAAGATAGAGTGATTGGAAATTAGATTTTGGCAACATTATATTGAATGCTATTACTTTGGTAAGTTTACACAAATACAAATAAATGCAAATCTATCAGATTATAAGACGATAAAGAACTCATCCACAGATAGACCCTAAAGCCAGCAGAAAATGCAACCAGGAAAGAAAATTGAGGATCAAAAAGTTTAATTGCATCCTTTAAAACTACCAAAACTAATTTAAACACTGAAGATGTTATTCAAATTACTGTAGGTCTGTAGTGCTCTTCCAATTAAAGTTGTTGTGGATAAGTGTCTCAGCGTTAGTGGGAAACTAGTTGGCAAGTTTTTCATAATAATTTATTTCTATCATGGTCCACGGGCGACGACGCATCGATTAATGTGGTGGCATCGGTTGGAGTTTGTGGTTTTTATTTATTTATTTACTTGACATACAATCTTTACAAGCTAAGAATAACGGTCTAACACTCTTAAAAACTAAAGTTACAGTTTGTCTCAGAGTGAAGACATAAGTACACAAACAATATTAAACATGATCGCGGCGGTCGATAATAAATGTCGGTAGTTGTCAGTATCGAGACATCGAGAGCCGGTGCAGCCGCGCCCCGCCCCTGCCGACCACGCGTCCGCGCGCCCGGCCGATGCGATGGGCCGTGCGTGGGCCGCGTGAGCAAGATCGTTCGTTCCTTTCGTTCCGTTCTTCTATGCATACAGGCTGCTCCAATGTCGACCGATGTTAGGCTATTTATAAATAGTTTTCGGTTAATTTTATATATTTTATATTGTTATTTATTTTTGTTTATTAATATTAATATGTTATTTATTTATTTAATTTATTGTGTGATTTTATGTTACTATATTTTATCGATGTAGGTGGATAGAAAGTATTTCTTAAGCGTAATATTTATATTATCTTTAGTAATATTACTTTTTACATTTATAGGGAGGTTATTTATTAGGTCCGGTATTATATATTCTGATAATCTCTTACCGTAGAAGTTTTTATGGCTTGGCTTTAACAGAATTTTGTTTGCTACTTTACGTGTAATGATTTTGTGAGATGTTTCATGTAATATTTCTTTTCGAAAATATTGTTCTTTTAATAGGTTAAGCTTGACTAGATCGTGGATTTGGAGTACTTTACAGTAATCAAAGATTGTGTTATTTTTAGTTAATAGATTTTTTAGTTTATTCGGAATTATGCTTTTTAAGATTCTTTTTTGGAGGATATAAATTTTATCTAGGTAGCTTCTAAATGTTCTACCGTAGCTGGTGAGGCCATAAACGATAACGCTTTCTACGAGTGCTTTATACAAACTTATCTTTATTTTATATGGTACTTTGTTTTTTAATGCATGAAATTTTGCCAATATGGCACGCAATTTATTACAGACATAATTAATATGACCATCCCAATTAAAGTAGTTATCTATAGTGATGCCGAGATATTTATGATGTGATACTTCTTCTAGTTTTGGACAATTACATGCTGTATACTTTATATTATTTAGATGAAGGCATTTGTGACTGTGTGCTTTGATTAATATTTCGGTGTCTGTTTTATTATGGACAGAGTGAATGTGTAGTATTTTTGTTTTGTTCGCGTTTAACACCAATCCAGCGTCATGAGACCATTGACATACCCTATTGAAGTCTTCCTGGAGTAATTTTTGCGCCAACTTTACATCTTTATCTGCTATGACTATGCAGGTGTCATCAGCAAACTGATACAATTTCGTATGTTTGGTCACATTACAAATGTCATTTACGTATGCTAGGTAATGTAAAGGCCCCAACACGGAGCCTTGAGCTGTACCTTCTGTTACTGTAACAGAGTCACCAACAGTTTTTCCTATTTTTACCTTAAATGATCTGCCCTGTAGATAGCTTTTACACCAATTTAGTAGTGGACCTCGGACTCCCGTATCGTCAAGCTTAGATAATAGTGTACTATGCCTTAAAGTGTCAAATGCTTTACTATAGTCGATGAATATTAGTAACACGTGATTTTGATTATTTAAGTAATTGTTGATGTCATCTGTGAATTTTGAAAGAAGTGAAGTTGTGCTTTTTCCTCTCTGGAAGGCATACTGATTTTGGGAGATTACGTTATGTGTGTTGTAGAAATTGTGTATTTGGTTGCTAATGAATTTCTCAATGATTTTATCAATAACGGGTAGAATTGTTATTGGACGGTAGTTAGCCGTGTCGTTCTGCTTACCCCCCTTATGAATGGGCCGTACAACACCCATTTTAAGTTCGTTGGGATAGCTACCGCAGGATATGCACAGGTTTATTAGTCTCGCTAGAACTCCACATATTTTGTTCGATAAGGCTTTTACATCTATGGCACGTATTCCATCTACGCCTGCTGATTTATGGGTATTTAGACTCCTTACGATATTTTTAATATCAGGTGTAGTGGCGTATTTATATCGCATGGATTTGTTCAAAGGTTTTCTATAACTATTGTCATCTAACAGCGGGGTTTTACATACGGGAATAATTTTTTTAACATTTTCATGAAAGTCTAGGGCAAACTTATTTGCTATTTGTTTTTCACCTCGATTTTCAAAGGCGTTAAGGATTAATTCGTCTATTGATTGTTTTATTTTACCTGTTAATTTATTTAATAAAAGCCATAATTGTTTTGGATTATTTTTATTGTTATTTATTTCTTTTTTATAATATTTATTTTTGGAATTATCTATTAATTTTATTGTTTTATTCCTTTGCTTATTATAATCATATTTTAATGACATATTATTTAAGTCTTTTTTCCATTTTCTAAATAATTTATCTCTTTTGTCACACATGTTGTTTATATGTTTAGTGACCCAATATTCTTGGTCTCTCTTTACTTTACATTTAGTTATATACTGCGCTTTTATGTAACACTCATTATATTTTGATTTTATGTAATTATATATTTTGCTAGGGCTGTTCATGGATGAGACTACATCGTAATCTATACATTGCAAACTTTCATTCAAGATTTTATAATTAAATTTAGTGGTTACATTGGGAGCAACCTGTGTAGGCTTATTGATGCACAGCGTAGCAACCGTCATTCGATGATCCGCTAGTACGGTGCAGAGCGCGGCTGTGAACACATCTTGTATCTGGGATCTTATAAAGATATGATCAATGCAACTTTTGCTGATAGATATGTTATTAGCCTCTATACGCGTGTAATCCGTGATACCACATACAAGACCGTGTTCGCTCATGATGTTTGTGTATGCCTCCTTAAATCTAGTATTTAACTTGAGATCAATATTTACGTCTCCCAATACAATCATATCCGTATCGGGAAGAGAATCTAAAATACAATTTAATTCTTCTATAAACAAGTGCTTATTCGTGTTCGGAGGTCTGTATATTGCGCACACAGCTATGTTATAGTCGGGTAGTACCGATAATGTACCGGTTAAACATTCATAGTGATGAGTAGTTGTGCTAGTTATTTTAAATTGGTGTTTCTTGTGTATATAAGCAACTATTCCCCCTCCCTTCCGGTTTACTCTAAGCTGTGTGTACATTATATAGCCGTCAATATTAAACAATGAACTTACTTGTGACGAAATATTTGCTTCGGTCACTATCAGAACATCAATACTATTTTTACTATTTCTTATAAGTAATTCAAGTTGATTGAAATTTTTATATAATGATCTTACATTGACATGCACAAAGTTGATCTTACAATTAGTCTGTTTAGGTAGGTAATTTATGTAATGGTTATAATTTAAACAGTTATTTAATTCAATTATTGTACTAGTTTGAAAATCAGTATTCATAATGAAGAATAAAGGTTAATCTGAGAACTTTTACTTGCGTGTTATGTGGTTAAACTTATTTATGTTCCCTAAGTAGCGTTTCAATGTCACTTTCGCGTCTAATAGTGAATACCTTCCTCTCGGTATCACTTTTTCTAGCCAAAATTTTTCCTCCTTTACACCAAATATATTTCCAGGTATTTCTTAAATCATTCTTCGCTTTACCTAGTAGGTGTTTATTGTAAGGTGTGAGTGCTTCTCTTATGTAGATATTATCTGAACCACTGGCACCTACTAAGTTAGTTTTTGAAATTATGTCATCCAAAGTAATTTTCGTAGATCTTGCGTTTTTCAACCATTGATTCTTGGTAATAATGCTGTCCGTTTTAATTTGAATGCAGCCCGGTTTGCCCTCCCGTACTGGAATCCGTCTGGTATGCACGATGCCCATTTCGTTTACCTGAAGAATTTTTGCAACATTTTTAACGACAGTTTCGGTGTTTTCTTTCTCCATCTGAGGAATCCCCACTATCTCTAATCCATGTGCAAGTTTTTCTTGCTGCATCTCTAGAATTTGTTGTTCGAGTGCTAATAATTTTGTTTCCATGTAGGTATTTTGATTTTTTAATGCTATCTGCTTTGTCTCAAGTTCCTTTGTCTTCGTTTTTACTGCTTCTAGCCCTTCGACGAAGTCTTCGATTTTATCACTGAAGTATTGTAGCGAATTAGTTATTGATTGCATTTCCTGTGATAGTAGTTTTTGCATATCACGGTTTATGTCTCTGAGTAATTTTTTGACGTTGATTTCATTTCCATTATGATGAAGGGTGTTGTATGTTTCATCTTCTTCTTCATCATCATCAGGCGTAACAAACGACGATCTCCTTGGTGAAAGGCGCTTACAATCACTACACACCCATTCCAGGCTTTCAGCAGCACGAAGAGCTGCGAGTTGTTTTGCAGTTAACTTGGCGCAGGTTGGGTTTGCATGCACCATCCCTTGGCATTTATTACACTCTAGTCCAGGCACTTTTTTAGTAATCGACTTACTACAAACTTCGCACTTTTTCATTTTGAGAATTGTCGTCACACACACGTAAGTACTAAATAATGTTATCGCGCTGACCGCTCGCGCCGCACTCTTAAGTTTAAGTCACGCTGTGCTATAAAATATATTATTTACTGGCTTAATGCTTAGAAAAACAAATATTAAAAAAGTAGCGAAGTTATTGGTTTCACCTTGATTTTTAAAAATCGAGTTTTTATCACATTACCCCTTTTAAGGATCCTAAAAAGCTGTTTTGACTATTTCCACGATTGTAAAGTTGTGTAAATTCGATTAATCGGTTTGAGAATTTTGGTCACGAAAAATTTTGGATTTTTTATCATTATTGTGTCCCGTCTACAAGTTAACAAAGAAATAGTTCTTAAACCTACAAACACACACAAATATAATATTTAAGTAGATTTCCCCCATTACGCGACTACTCGTCATAAAGTCGACATTATTTCCTTTTACAATCCTTTTTAAATTTAAAGAAGCCTCGCTGTGTGCTCCTACAAAGGCTCTTTGTTAAAACTTATTTCAGTCGGAACTCAATCTTGCATAGCACATCATATTAATACATTTACGTCACAGCCAATATTTTGTGTACACCGTCAACCAATCGTCATAAATTAAAAGGTGTTCAAAGTAGTTACATGATTGAGCCTATTTTGTATTCTTAACAGTAACAAAGCCTAAAAACTATTCTTTTATCTTTTGTAGGTTAGCCCTTGACTACGATCTATAAAATGTATAATGAGTTTTTCAACAATGCTTATAGGTGATCATCACAATATTCTATAAGAACATACAGCTTCGTTCTAATAATTTATCCTAACAAAGTAATGAGTCACATATTATTATTAAAAGTAGATTGTTCTTCCAAAAAATCTTTAAAATAACTTATGCAACCAGCATGCATAGGGCACCATCGAGGTTTATGGCATTATGACAGTAGGGTGAACTTACACAGATTTTTTTTTTATATAAATAGACATACCACAGCTAGAACCATAAAGCGTCAAATCATTTTGGCTAACGATAGCTGAGGGCATTGTGATATTCATTACCTTGACACCAAAACAAAAACTCATTTATATTGTAGGCTCTTCCCGCACAATATGAATTTAATACGAAGCATTCACGGCGACGCTCGAGTTAGGTACTTCAGCGTTTTGTTAAGTTAAAGATAGGTATTATAGGTAGTAATTTTCACTATCACTTAAACAGCTCTCAGCCCGCAATTTCGTTCGCGTGAACTATAATACACTTGTTATTTATTACTTGAATGGATATGGATATCATCTGATTACACATTTCTGATGCATTTTCATAAGTTATGTCAGTCAGTCATTAAGTCAATTTTATTATTTTTATACAACAATTTTCCGTTCCATTTTTGGAAATTGAAAATTGCACAGCCATTTTATATGCATAGAGAAGTATTGAAAACAAAATGCCGTTAATGGGTCCCCGAGACGATCAAGCGCACTTGACAAGTCTCACGTGTGTCAATTATGGTCAAGCCGAAAACACGTACTTTTCCGTGTCAAGTCAACGCAGTAAACGATCAATATTCGCTTCAAACACGTAGACTTGTCAAGTGCGCTTGATCGTCTCGGCGACGCATTAATAAGTTTCACATCGAAAGGAGATGTATGGTCCTTTGAGGTTGGTTAAATGGAGCGAGGCGCTCACGGCTTACAGCCGCCGCCGCGCCGCGCCGCGCCGATTGTGACGGTTCAGCCACAATGTAGGCGATCAGGATTTAAATTAACAATGAAACTTTACTGGAGCTTCTGAATGTTAAACTGTTAATCCCGGTTGTTATTTTCATTATAATTAACCTGCAAATGAAGGCTTTGAACGTTGCAATGTGTGTGTGAGATAATAAATATGTCATTTTATAACATTGAGGCTGGAATCATCCAACAGCGGAGACGCAAAAAAAACATATTTTAATCAGTAAATTGTAAGCCTGAGGAAAGTCGACTGTCGAACAGTTCATCAATTTAGGAAATTGGTAACTGAATATAGCGGGTATTATTTGAGGCAGCGGTTTTCACACTTTTCTGGCCGGGGGCTGCACGAGGGCACACTCTTCGGGCCACGAGCTACGTCAAGGCTTAAATAAGTACCTACATAAAGTTAAATACTTGAAAAAAGAACAGATTAATAAAGTTTTTATACTTGGGCTAATTTTTTATCTCGCTTCCATTATAGGTAGTGCCATAAATATTACTTTTTATTTTCATGCCGTTTGGGCATCTAAATAAATATTTCCTTATATAACTATTATAACCATACCTATTGAATTTTAAGTGTTTGCATTTTTTTGTAAAATTGTAGCATTTTTGTAATTCACGTGAACATTTCATTAACTAATAGCAATCTGCCAGTAACAATAACCAATAACCGGCTTTGCCCGAAAAATATTTTTACATTTGAATTAATAAACAGCAAATACAAATGTTAAGTAAAAGTATTATCTGAGAACGTTACCGCAGAGATGTTAATTACATGGGCAATTGTACAATATGGCAGCAGCCGGCGCGGACGGGCGCTGGATTGTATTTCACCAGCTATATTGCTATACTACAAGCTGTACTTATCGTATTCACACATTTTAAGGTCTTAAATTCACTCAGGTATAATTTTGATGGATATTGATGTGTTATCTACCTCACTTAGGACAGTTGTAATTAATAAAGATAAATATGTTAAGAACAACGTCTGCCAAGTCAGTTAGCTTTTATGTTGTAAAATTACACAAATCAACAAAGTATGCATGTTTTAAGTTAGCAATTAAATGTTCAAGTAAATAAAATTTCTTTTAAAACTGCAGTTTTCAGGAATCTTAATAGGTACATACATCCTTTAAAACAATTTTACGTGCATTCCAGGCGGGAACTCGCAAGTGTAGGTAATAGTTACCGGGGAACACGAAACGTAAAATGTATTTGGTTCATGGTTTATCACCGAACAATAAAAGCTACAATGTCGGCGCTTGCAGCCGCACATGTTGCGGAGCGACGTGTGAGCTGCACCACCCAATGGTTTATAGTTCCCGCTACTTTTACCGCTTTTGTTTAAATTGCAATGTTTGTTAGTTTGTCTGTTCAGGTAAAATCTTGCAATGTAGTAACTAATCTCATCTCTACCTGATTTAACAGACTTTAAACAAACTGTTTTTATATATTTTTGTGTGCTGTCTCATAACTAGTATTGGAAGTTTCGGGTACCTGTTGTAATAACTTAGTGGAGGTTAAATAATGCGTATTTAGTTGACCTCTATTACGTTGATGACGTTCTGTCATTTGTTTTTGAACTATTTGTAGAACCCGTCAACGTACCTCAAGGTTCACAATATGCAAAAGTCATTTCCCAAAAATCACAATAATAGTATCATTATGCGGACCAGTAAAGACAGTGTGCTTAATTCAAGTAAAGAACTATGACAATATTATGGGATCGACCGCTGACACAAAACTGTTGACTATTTGATACGTGATTATAAAATTATTTTTAATGAATGCGTATTTTTCACTTATAGTCTTTAATAAAGGTTTTATACATAGATCGATTGATCACTGTTCTAGTGTCTGAGAACAAAGTTAAAACGCTACGGGTGAATATCAGCTAGGAAATCTGCCCCGAAGCAAAATATAAGAGAAGAACATTGCGTTACAAACTAGTCTTAAACCGTTTAGGTTGTCGAGAGCCCCAACTTAATTCTTCCTTCCTTATCCACTAAATTTCTCGGAAGCGCCGCCGACTAAAACTGTAGCCATATTGTAACCGCTCGGTGCGGTTGAAAACGGTGGTGAAATAAATTTTTACACTCACAAACTTAAATAAATGTTAAGAAAAGATTGTGCAGGAACCAGTATTTGATTGTTAGTTGTGTTGTTTTTTATTAATTTTATATTTGAGTACTGGTATTGTTATCTTTATTTAAAAAAGCGAAAGGTCCCTCATTCATCACGAAATGTCGAAAATAGCTCTATGTGTAAACATGAATATGGCCAATTTTGTGATTTTCTACCTCTAAGTGGGTAAAATAAGGGATGATAGTTTGTTTGAAAATTATTTAAAAGATGTCTTCACTAGCTTACTTGTCAGTTATATAATAGTTTTAGGGAACCTAACCTAGTAGAAATCTTTGTGCCTCGGAGGGCATGCACAACACATCATTGTATTTCAATCATTCTACCAGCACAAATATTTATAATATATTGTAACGTATGCCCCGGTCGGGAATCGTACCTAGGAACTTTCAGTACGCAGGGAGAATCAATGTCAGCTGATATTGAGATGTACTTTTTATAACAAATATTTTGAATTAGTTTTTGTCATTTCATTTAAAACTCTGCAACTTTGTCGTAAAACTGGTTACAACTCGACAAAGAGATTCATTTAAATTCTTTGACCTATTTTTGTACACGCATAAATATTATAGGGTAGTAATCTAGTTTATTTATATTGGAGATGACGTCATTGTATACATCGTCAATTAGGATATTCCATAATACTAAAGGATGAACATTAAACATGCACCGTTTCCGACAGATGCTTTTAACTACAAAGAGAAAAATATTATAAAAAAGTAATATCACTTTATTCACACACGTAATGCTCGGGCAAAATGAATTTGTAATTCAGAATAGGTAATTCGACAGTAATGGGTTCGAGAGAAAAATGCCGCGTGTCAGATTGCTCACGGAGAGTTTTTGTTGTGAGATCTGTAATACAATAAAAAAGTTTAGGTCCGACCGCACGTCGGGGTGAGCGGGGCAAAGCCGGGATTGAAACTGCTTCTACTTTCTCTAGTGAGCGTACGTGTAACGGCGTGTTTCGGACAAATATACATCATAACCTAATGGCGTTATTATCAGAGAGTACCTATGTTGCTTCAGTTTCAAAATCCGTAATATTATTGATGACTAGGTATATGAGTTCTAGCTTTTATGTGTGTACATGATACCCAGGACACAGGAAATGCTGGTATGAAGCTATTAGTGTGTAGCTCTTTTACTTTAAAACTAAGAAATAAATAATCTTAAAGACTACAATCTTATCCATCGAAATTTTATTTATCCATAACAAAGCGCAATAAATCAGCGATATATATGCGATATCTAAAGGCACAAAGAGCTACAACTAAGAAAATTTTTATTTGAAAACGCAGGTAATATTTATGTAAATAATATATACATAAAGTAGCTGCAACAATCGAGCTCCGAAAGCCGGTCCCGACGAAGCTGAGTGGTCGCTCTCGGCGCAGGTTGCATCGGTTTCAAATGCAATTATTCCTTTGTTAACACAGTTTGTTTCTCCTCGGGGAATTTTACTCCAATACACTGTACAATTCAAGAAGTTGTATTTCTACAGGAAGCAACGAGTCTCGAGTAATAAACGGACACAAATAAACTTTAAAATGATGTTACAACTCAGGAATATTCAGGAATATCTTTTAGAATTCAAATCACAGTTGTATAAATATGAATGACAAATGTGTGCTCATAAAGTTCAAACATGTATGTATTTAAGTTTTTATTTGTGTACTTGTAACTTTCCACGATTTCGTTATAATATGATGGTTTATTATACTTTTAAAACAAGAGATTTTTTAAATAGTTCCCTTTAAGTGAGGTCTAATATAAATTTTCATATAAATGTTACAGTAATAAGAAAAATAATTGCTATTTATAACAAGCTATTTTATGCTCCATGCATAAATATAAATTTTTAAATGTACCGATAACTTCACTTGAAAAAACTTCGGTATCCTTCAATGTCAGAAAAGAAAGCCCTTTTGGCGGGCTTTTAAAAAAGTTTGTTTGCTTTTATCCGGTATAAGAGAATAGATAAATCTGTGTGTACTTACAACAGGCAGCTTTCGGTCACAGAGACACAGGCTGGGTCATAGCACGCCACGACGCCACTCAGTCACATGAACAAAGTTTGCAAGTTTCCGCGCTACGAACACTCCGTAGAGACCGCTACAGCGTAGGCGAGCGCGCGCGTAGCCCGCCTGCCCGCTAATGGCGATGCGATGCGCTCGCCACTTTGACACCGCGGTCGACGACTCACTTTTAATGACACTTCCACGGTTCTCCAAATATTGTAGCAAGTATTAATTATGGTCGGATTCATTGAAATCTCTTATATTAATTGGTTTCGTTGTTACATAATGGATTTTCAATAAAATTTTCTGCTGCTTTTCTTTGAAGATTTATTAGTATTTTGCTTCGATGATTTTGTTTTAACCCTGTAGTTTAATCCATTGTAAGGCGTAGTTGTTTTGTATTTTCGCACACTTATTCAGTGCATGTCGGTGGAGTATTTAGTATGATATTAAAATTGTTAAGTTTTTATCATAAATGACGAGCCTTGACATGCCGCCCGAAATTAACCGTATAAAAACTTTCTTCTGGTCCTATTTTATCATCTGCGAAAACTTACAGTTGCTTAACTTGATATACTTCACAGACGCGACTTTGGCTACAAAGTTCAGAATTAACTTTCGATATCCAATTAAGCCTCCTTGAGTAATAACAAACAATCAATAAGAAATAAAATCTTGTTCATTTCATCCTAATGTCAAAGAAATATTTAGGCAACTTTAGTAATAAAGTCGAAGCCATCCTAGTTTGTAGAACCGGCAAACACTCGGGCCAATACAGACCAAATACAGTATGAAAGACGGCGATGGCAACGAAGCTGCATGATAAATGGTTGAATGGTAGCCCTCGATTAGTGGAGGCCAGTCTTGAAAGTCTTGAAAGCTTTGCCTATGCAAACGCGCAAAATGCAAATCGCGTGCAACTCTGTGCCTATGCATAGAGTTGTAGTTGCGCGCCTCTCGATATTCTACTGGTTAAATTTCATGATAAGATTGATAAGTCATATTTTCATAGTTTCGTGGACTAAGTTGTAGGTAACAGCTAGTCATATACATAATGTATGTCCGTATACAGGCCCTCATTACATATTCGCTTGTTTCCGACATAATTGAATGTGGGATCGCGTTTTGTGCAGATCAAGCGCCTTGTTCCGTTTCATTGTGCGAATGTCATTAAATAAATTAGACTGTATACGCCGAACGCAAATTTACCGTTTGATTGTTTCATAAATAATTTATTCCCCTTTGTCCTGTGAGCCCGTGACCTACTCCGCTAAGTATGGAAGTTCCCGTCTTATTTAACTTTCAACTGTTATTACGTCCTTAAACAGTATTAACACTGCTTTACCAAGTTTCGTCCAAAGTGCTCATTCTCGCCCCCGTGGCTGCGGCCGCGCCCAGTAGGAATACTGAATAATAACTTGGTGTTGTTCCGCCCCACAACAAATTAAATATTGAGAAAATTAAAATTTGTGGATTCTTTACAAAAGTACAAAAAATTTCAACTTCAATACGAGTGTAAACATTAATGTATGCCTTATTAATCAATTCAACAGATTAAATAAACATTATTATGCTCATACACTCATAGCTCCACACTCAGATATCATGTTTCGTGGATAATAAGTATCTACCATTGACAATATTATGGGAGAAGAGATCACAAAAACTAGACCGAAAACAATAATTAATTAATGCTTAATATTACTGATATCCAATATTGTTACACAGCAAAAAAGAGTGCGTGATATTTATTAACTGCGTTTAAACCTATTGTACAGTACCCGGCAAGAAATAATGCACATCGGTATCCAAAAAGAGATAATCGGTTAATTACGGCTATGTAGAGCGTTGTCTCTCTCGCACATTGCACCAAAAGTGCAATATCTATTAAGAGCTGATAAAGCAACCTATCAAGTACATATAATAATAATAATATTGATGTTCCATTGGAGGTTTTAACAACTCTTTATATTTATTTATGACTGAACGCGACTGTCTTCCACCGAATTTGAAAGAAAAGTAACAAGTCAGCGGTAAGGACTGTGTAGTAAGGACAGACAACGCTCTACAAAGCCGAAACTAACCGATTATCTCTTTCTGAATACCGATATGCATTATTTCTTGCCGGGCACTGTATATGTATATAGAATCAATGACATAAGTAAACATTTTTTCCACTACCGTAAATTTAAACTGTGACCGACACAGAACTCCAATTGGGAATAGCATGATAAGATACTTTAGTTAGTAAACATATTATCATTTATACAAATTACCTATAGTTATAAAATCGTATAACCAACTAATATCCGGAGTGGAAAACTTTAGTAAATAGACTAACCTAAAGTAACTATAATCATTATTATTTAATTAGCTCTTATCTAAATAAACAAGTTTGTAAAGACGTAAATTGGCTTAATAAACATAATTAAATAGATATTATAAAACTGTTAATGATACACGTGCGTAAAGGTTGAAGGCAGTATTGCACGATTCGTGCGCAAAGAAAATAAAGGGAATCCTAATAATACGCCTCTATTACCTATCTGTCACAACACTGAACTCTATACTTCGTATTTCGTATTCTATATAAGGTACATCAAATTTATATACATTACTAGCTTTTGTCCGCTGCTTTGGCCGCGTGGAATTCGTTTATATCGCGAACCGGGAAAATCGGGAAGGGAGTACGTCATCAACTACCTATCTTCCTGGTAAAATTCATCTAAATCGGCGAGGCGGTTTAGATTTTTTATACAAACTTTCATCTCCTATTTCAAGCCTTTAGGGGTTGATTTTTGAAAAAAAAAGTAGCCTATGTGTAACTCTGGGTCTTCAACTATTTTAATTCCGAATTTCATCCAAATCGGACCGGTGGTTTAGCCGTGAAAACGTCACAGACAGACAGACAGACAGACTTTCGC
>DWJQ01000175.1:0-17267 GCA_018248915.1 Hesperia meskei straton | reverse complement strand
ATCTATGAACCAGATATAACAGACAAAATCAACTCTAACCTAATGTGGTAGAATTCAAAATAATACTGGACACTATTGTGATTCTGTAGCTTTGTTAGATCCAGTTCGTATGTAGCAGAATTGAAAATCATTCAACGCAATTGAGTATTGTTAATTTGTTTGATCGAGTATCAATAACGCGTTAATAACAAGGAAAAATAAAAGTAGGCAGGTATTATTAATTTTTTGCATTAAAAAACTGCATTGCGCTTTTTGGTATAGCGCTTTTGTTGGTACCAAGTCAAAGAATCCTTTGAATAAGCAAGCTTGGTGCTAAAACCAGCTCTAAGGAATAGGTAAGATGAAAGGAAATCGGAAACCAACATTCAACCGCGAGTAGAACATTCAAATAAATTATGGGACTCGTGATTTTCTTCTTCACTATCTGTGAATGTTTATTTGTTTGTTTGTTTTGGTACTAGTTATTTGGTTACAAGATTGAAAGAGTACCTAAGTGCAGACAAAAAAACTACAGATGATAGAAAACTTATACAACAACATACCTATTTTATCTAATCTGGGTTGACCATAATATTATCTCTGTATCTTAAGCAAATAACGTCACATCTGACGCTCGAGCTCTTTCACCTGTTTTCTACAAAAGAATTTAAAACAAACGTGACAATTCTTGTGTATAAAAATACATAAAAATACAGACAGTATGCAGACAAAAATTAAACCAAGAAAATCTAATTGTTTTTTATTATTTTTTACTGCTGTTTTTAAACAAAAAATTAACGCGTGAGGTGAATTATTTCGTAATTACGCAAATTGAAACAGCTAATAGATATACCTAGAGACAACGAACAATCATACAGCTTCCTACTACTAATCATATGTATATTATAGTACCTATACAGTGTTTTATTATACGGATATTAATAATATACTTAGGCGTTAATTGTACCATTGCGCATGAACATGGGATATAGTGTTACAGTTTACAATTACTTCAGAGCCTAGTGCACCAGGCAGCTGATAAAATATAAATAGCACATTGTTACTACCCCATGGGATTCTGACTGTAATATCATCTGTAATATCATGACGATTTGATTGCAAATCTTATCTTGGCTATAGATTAAAATTACATCTCGAGGCACGGAAATTTAATATTCGTACGAGCGCCTTTAGAGAAAAGGTAGAGCGGTCTTGGTGGGGGCGTTTCCTTGCCTTTTGATATAATCATAATCCTTAAAAACGTTTCCAGTTGCTTATCACTACACTAGACGCATAATGGAAATCTGTAATCATAATTACATTTTACCATCTCTTGGTGCGAGAAAACTGGCTATACCGCGTTCGAATTCGATATGGAATTCGTTTTAATTGCAGCCCACTCAAATGCCAACCTTGCTGCCCTGTGGTTAAGGTACATTTCAGATTGACGGCGAGAATTTAAAATGCCCTAAGTATATTTACTTACAGTCCAAATTAATACAACCAAGTAATAAATTTCTTTTTAGCGGGGAGTAGCAGTTCCATTTCCCGGCGATTCAGGTACAGCCTTCCTTTGTAGAGTACAAAAATTGTAGTGTCCGACATCACCAGTATAGAACCTGATGTTCAGTTACTCGCTTCTCAAAACCGGCTAGAAACCTCATAAGTTACCCGTTACTTGGCTGCCACGTGACTGACGGTTGTATCATAAATTTCTCTATCAACAATTTTCCTCGCATCTATTCGTATGAATATTTGATTAGTATGTAAAGCGGTGTTTGCGGTGAAAGTACTGTGTCGTTCGCGTTCAGTTATAATAGTTTGGGCGTAAAGATGACAACAGGACTCTCGGAATAATAAATCATTCAAAAATGTGTTTTAAAGTGCTTGAATTGCAATATCATAGGTATTTAGTAGGTATCCAAGTTTCCTACTTCTAACACTGGAATCATTCATTGAAATATGTCACAAGTTTACATAAAATAGATACTGTTTAAAAACTATAAATTCATAAAATTGATTTAGTGCTCAGTTAATTATTAACAAAATGTATTGTGTGTTACCAACCATAGAATGTATGCAGGAACCATGTTTTGTACGCGATTGTTATGAATTCTCCCATAACTTGTTCAGGCCTTCGAGCCATAAACGGTCAACCATTATAACATTGTATTTAGTATTATGCAGTAAAATCCAATGGCCGTACGACTGGCTCGCATTGTGGTATCTGATTACAGAGCACTTAGTTTACGTAAACTGATTTAAAACCAAAACGTGCTATTACAGGCACATCGGAATTCAAATAAGTCGAGTCGATCGATCGATAATAACGAATATTTATGGGACAATTTATAATGGTACTATGCCAGTTGTCCAGCATTTCGGTGCATATTGATAGCTTAAAAATCTTTAAAGGTATCATCATGTTGGTGATCATTGTTGCATTAGTTGTTCATTAAAATATATTTTATTTATTACTTCACAAGGCTCTTGGCAACAACTGAACAATTTAAAGTAACCACATTCTTCTCTTCTTTTACAGAATGCCAGTTATGTGATCAACAGACGCTACTCGAAGAACAAGATGTCACCAGTATGCCACAACTTTGTACAAAACGCGTGGAAAAAAGATTTTTGCTCGAACTGCTTCAAATCGCGCGAAGAACACGTCAAGCAAGAAAGAACGACGGAAACTAGCAAGTATTTACCAACGCCTTTCCAGAATAGGAACACATTCTTCAAAAAGTCAAGCCCACCAAGCATCCTAAAGATTCATCCAAAGAAAAAGATCAAGCGTAATGTACGATTTCCAGAAGAAGTGAGCAGTGTCATTGGTTTCGGGGGTGACGACTGGTCTGATGGAGAAGAATTCGAAGTCTCAGAGGAAAACGACGAAGATGACACTTTCCCTGACACGGAAGAAGAAAGAGAACTCCATAGAATAACTAAATCAAATACTGATTTCAATACAGTAAAAGCAAACTTATTAGGTGAACCGGTGGCGAAATCATACACTTCTTTACTGCTCGGTAAAATGCAAACTGATTCAGATGGCAAAAAGAAAACTTTATTGGTCTCTGTTACTCCATTTGGACAAGACAACAAAAGCCCAAATGTCAAAACTCATACCCGAAAACCAGCAGTTATTCATATATCAGATCCACCTGCAGAAGAATCCTCAAATGGTTATAAAACAAACATTATTCTCTCCACATACATAAAGGAATCAGAAACTATTGTTAATTCTGAAGGCTCAAGACAACCAGAGGGCATTCTTTGTACAGAAAAATCTTTGCTAGAAGAAATTTCGGAGACATTACAACAAAATAGAATAACAAATGGCACAGATTTAAATTTAACTCAGCACGACTGTAACAAACCCACAGTAGTTGAAGGTAAGATGAAAGAAAGTATGCAAGATGAGTGTGAAAAAAAAGAAATGAGTGAAACAAAGAAAAATGGAATTATGCGAAAATCTCCATTAATTAAAACACAAGAAAGACCAAAGGTTAATCTTAGTCGATCAGAGTTCAAATTTTGCAAAATCAACATTGAAAATAGTAGTGTTGATTCCGCAGTTGGAACATTAAATTCAACTCCTAATAACTCTTTCACATCAGATGACGAAAGCTTTAGTGGACGTACTGATTCAGATAACGATGACAGTGGACATTTCTCAGAATCTCATAAATGCGAAGAAACTGTTAAGATAAAAGTTTTTAATGAAAGTGATAAAAATATGAAATTATCATCAATTAGTCAGATGAGAAAAGTAGACGGACAGGCTAGCAACGGTTACTCGACATTCCAAAGCCCCATCATGGACATGCCCCCAATCCTTCCTAAGCAACCCGAAACTATATTCTCGGCGGAAGCCAGTCGCGAATTAGCTGGAGAACCAGATGGTAGGGCAGACCCCGACGAAACAACCGAAGCCCCCGCCTTACCGAAGAGTCCGATGCCTTTAATGGATCCTCGTCCATCTTTCTTACACGGTATGATCACGGACATAATGCCACCGAAACCGATGGTACCCGAAAAACCAAAACTGCCAGTCAAACCAGTTATTAAACAAACAACCAAGAAAAGTGTTACAACAACACACCAAGTCATGCACATGCAACAAATAACTAGAAGGGACGAGGAAGAGAAAACAACACGCTACTCAAGTGAAGAAAGAAACAATGAAATAACTGAAGTACATGAAGATAAATTGGATCCGATTTACTACGCTAAACCAGTTCTAACAAAGCAAGACAGTGACACCTCGCTTAACAGTTTATGTAAGCGAAAAGCACCTACGCCACCTCTATCGCCAACTGAAGAATACCCCAACCTATACCAAAGAAACCCAAGCGGTTTCATGAAATCAGATTCTCCAGTTGTAAGGGAAATGGAAAAACGCGAACGAGCTGTTATGTCAGTTTCTCCCAAAACAAGAACCGTTGAAGATATGGACGTAAAGAAAAGCGAAATCATACCCGAACCTGCTCCTCGTAGAAACATTTCGCTGTCTCACGACAACTTGCTCCTCGATGAGAAAAGGAAAGGTAAATTGAAGTTTTCAATAAAGAAACTTTTGCGTATCGGATCATCGAAAGATTTAGATAAGAAGGAATTAAGCGTCGCTACCGTGACTAAGGTGACGAGTAAAACGGAAGAAATATACGATTTAACGCCGAAACCGAAGCCGCGTCTGGTGATTATTCATCCTCTAGACATTAACGGATCGAGTGTTGAGGTGGTGAAATCGAATGGTGAAATGCCGGAAACAACACGAAGGGTGAGTCACGATGATGTGTCCTCAATATATAGCGGGAGTAGTTCCGCGACTGATGAGATGCCAAGAGTTGTGACTAAACCACCTCCTCCGCCGAGGTCATCCAGTGAAGATTACAAAATTGGTTCGACTGTTCCGAAGCCCGCTAGACCGCCACCGCCTAAATCCATCGCTTTGCAAAAGAAACAAAAACAACAAGTGTGGTCAACTGCACCCAAGGGAGACAACATATACGCAAATTTAGGTAAGTTAAAATGTACTTTTATATTCATAAATTATATTACTACCAGCCCAGAAGGCAATAACAAAAAATAACCAACTACCATAAAATGTTGTTCATTCTCTACATAACATAATCTGGTCCGGAGTGGAGTTGTCATTATGCACCTTATTAAGTGAAGTACTTGTCATGAGTTTTTCTCTGGGTTATTTAGTCCGAAACATGATTAAATTTCGAGTAAGTAATATGTACCTGTTTTGAAAAATAAAAATATACCTCTAAAGAATACACGTCTCTAAAATAGTATGTATGAATTTTTCATGCTATGTCTTTATTTCCGGGGCTATTTTTAAAACAACATAAGAAAACAATGCAAAATAAGGAAATGAATTAACTATTAATTATAATTATCTTGTTTACAATAATTACGACGAGTATGTTATCCTTAATTCAACTGCACGTCTACTCAATATTTAAACAATATTGTTTGTCGTTATTACATTTACAACACAAACTCGTAACGAACCGAATCAAATCCAAACAGCTCGGTCCAATTACTCATGAATCTCATGACTGCTGAGTTATAATAGGCGTCTTTGCTTCTAGGAGAGATTAGATCAGCGCTGGCGCCGCGAAAACCGGAACGGACGGCGAGTATGCGCGAGCGCGAGTCACATCTGGAGTTACTCAAGCGGCGAACGCCATTAGACGACGATAAAGACGAAGTGGACGACGGCCCACAGGAGTTAGTGCAAGCGACGAATGACCCAGTGATACACAGCTACGATGACGTGTACAATAACGCGAAATACGAGGAAGAGAACTGCGACTCGGCTAAAAACAGTGACAGTGACTACGAGTACGTTCATCACGCGCGGTCCAGTTCCCCCGAATGTGACGCCGGCGTCAAACCTAGGGAAAACACTGAAAGAACGGATTCGCGGAAGGAGGATAACGTTGATTACACGAAATACAACAATTTTAGATCGTCACTGCCTTATTGTGGCAGCGAAACCGAGTCAGAGATTTATTCTCCGTACAGCTTCTACAGCTCCAACGATAATATGGACAGTCCGACCAACGATGACTATCAGAATGAGATGACTCCGAAGACCACGACGAATAAGTTGAGAGTGAGGAAGGGAAGGAGTGTCGTGCACAAAAACTTGGAAGACAACTACGGCGCGGTCGTCATAGCGAACCATGAGGCGCTTGCGCAGGTCTTGGAACAAGTACGTAATTTCTACATTGATTTTATTTTATTGCATTCACAAATACATTGCAGTGATCTTTATCGAAGACGCATAATCATTAAATATTACAAATAATTAAATTCATGCACGCAATTTTTATGACGTAATAGTACGTAGATACGTACTCCACGTACGCTATAAAACATTATGTACCGGTCATAAACGATAACTCGCATTTATGTCTAGGAAGAAATTTTAATAATAGCAAATAAACATCGAGCATTTTACTCCAACTCATTCCAAATCTAAATCTTCTTCCAGGTCCAACAAAGTGCGACGATGCAACCTTCTCTCCGCGGCTTGAAAACCTGCACCAATCTCCGGTGGAACGACTTCTCGATCCAGTCCAAAAGCAACTTCACTAAAGCCGGGAAGCGTGTCTTCTACCCAGCCGTGTGGAACTCCAACCAAGGGCCGGTGAATGTTACTTTGATGCTGTATAAAGAGCACATGGCGTCACAAATCGTCTGCCAGCAATCGGTGCAGCCACAAACGTTGAGCCTGAACGCGATCACAGAGTTCTGCGATTTGGTGCCCATGCAGCACTTCGGGGAGGAAGGCGAGGATTTAGTGCAAGGTAAATAACTTTTGCATACTACTGCTTTAAGCACCAAATATAAGATTAAGAGAGCAGGTTTAGTCTTATTGGTGATAAGATAGAAAGCTTATTGAATTGGTGAAGTTCGTAAAATGGGAAAAGGCATTTAGCTCTGTTTTTGGTCTCCTGTACTGTAAGAAGATTCAGAAAATTAAGAAACTTTATCAATCATTTACACTGTGGGTTATGGGCACCCTGTACCTATATTTTCGCATTCTACATTTTTTTCGCTGAATATAGATAAAAACCCATTTATACATATGTCCAGCAAAGTATTCACACCTCGAACGTTTTTTTCTACAGCAACAATCGTGGTCCTGGCGCACGCACAAGTAGACACGATTCAATCCTGTGGAGAGCACTTGCATGCTGGCGAGGGTCTCAGCACGAAAGACCACCAGCTAGTCCAGACAGACCAGACCCACGAGGCCATATTCATGATGCTGCAGCTGATTAACGGCCTCAAGTGTCTCCAAGCCCGAGGAGTTGAGGAAATCCCCGAAACCTTGACGACTTTCATATCACTGAAGGAGATCCAGCCTTTGCCACACGGCAGCACCCTCAGTCTGCCGTCTCCTGACGATCGCCTCAACTCGTTATGGGCTCCGAAAACAAATTGTTACGGGAGACTGTGCATATTACAAGGGTAAGTTAACTTTTGGTATATGGAAGAACTAGTCCTATAAACACCTTTTTTAAAATCTTCATTAAGAGCTTAACAAAAAAAAATAGGACAAAATTTTACATCGCCTGTGATGAACTTCTTTTTGCCAACAAGGAAGCAGTCGAGCCACCTGATGGCAAGTTGTCACTTTCCCATTGCCCAATCTCATGCATTTTAAAAATTACAGATGAATTTGACCCAGACGAAAAAAGAAAACAGACACTAAAAATGTCTAATATTATCCTCTTAACTTCCAGATTAAGCGACGAGATGAACAGCAGCAAATCCGAAGACGAACCGCTATCATCCTTATGCAAGTGCGCAATCAAAGCCGTTGAGATCCTGCTTCCTGGAGAGAAGTTGACACCTTTACTCAAAGAAGTACTCCAAGAAGAAAGAGCGGTTTCCTTGAACCATGCAAAATCTGTGCTGGAGTTCATGTTATGGGGCCCCTTGGATGTGGTCCAAGGGGTGCCGGTAGAGGAGAGGGAACTGTCTGTTCAGCGATGGTTGGATCTCGAAAGGGCAACAGTCTTGCATGGGCTAGTGAGGACCAGGGTTCAGTTGAATGTGTTCGAACAATTGCATCTCATGTTCTTAGTGCGGTCGACGGCAAAGGCGATGTGCGACGCCTCAGTTTTATTGGAGAAGGCGAACGTCTACTGACTCTATTTTAATAGCTTTACTCGGGTTGTTTTTTTTTTGTGCGCAATCGTGTAAGTTGTTTGATATAATGTGCCTTTTATTCGGTTAGAGGAGGAGAGTTATGGAAACAAACGCTTTCACTTTTTAGGTTGGATTTTTTTTGTAAATTGCTACATTTTTTCTCTATTCATCCTGCGTTGATTGTGATCCAAATGTCAGTGACTGAATTAAAATATTACTAGATAATTAGAACAATCAAAATTGGTTAATTAGGTTTATGAAATCTGTAGAGGATATTTTGGCTACATGAAACATTGACAAATAAATCTCGTATTATGAACCGTAGTATGGAAAAAATTAAGAACATTACAGTCAATCACCCACCACCTTGACTTATCTGTTCTCCCGCCAATAAAATTGTAAATAGATAAGTAATTCTTACTTACATATTATTATGAATGTCGATTGATGGTAAAGTGTAGTTATTATAAGAATTTATAAAGCAAACGATTAAAAGATAATAATGCATTTAAAAAGCACAAGCGGTCCCTATGACCTAAGTGTGAAATATTCTATGACTATTATACAAAATGTTTATTGAGATTTTATTTTTATGTTTTGACTAAGTTGTTTTTCCCGAGTCTGTTAAACGCGCACAAATATTAAGAAAACAATCCGTCAAATATTTTTAGTGTTAACTTTAGTTCGGCACCGGAATACTTATGTTAATTATTTCATAGTGTAAGGTGTGTCTCATTACAGTTGTTCTATATAAAAATTTAATTTACGAATCAGTTATCTGTAGTATGTGAAAATAATCTGCAAGCCATAAGGACGCGTTCCAGTAAGCGACAAAAAAGCCCAAAACAACACATTTTCCTTAGAAAATTTAACGTTTTGAGTGTTGTGGTCGCTTAGAGAAACGCGCTGTAAAATATAAATAGATCAACATTAGACCATAGACAATGAAATCAGAAAAATAAATATTTTAATTTTATTTGTGTTGTTTGTTCTATAGCTGTCGCTTGTCTAAGATTTTGGCCTCCACCTAAATTCTCTTGCCAAATGGCGCCAAATTAAATAAATGGGACATAACCTAAAAATTAGGTGCCAATCGATGTTAGAACTGAATCTTTATACTCATTGTACGTACATTCGGTGCCTTATTATCTGTATTATACACCTAATTACTGTACATTCAACGCATGTAATTTATATTATCTGTAATTAATTATACATATATTATGTTCAGCTCGTTCGAGTTCTGAAGCGTATTTTGCATATGTTTAAGAATAATTCGCCGAAATATAAATAATATACAAATCTCTTATATTACCTACCCAATTTGTTTTATTTACCTACCTTTTTGTCAGGTGAATTTTCAAAACTCATCTGTGAGTTCAATAATAATTTATTCATAAAACAACTTGTATCAACCCTGGAAGCAGCGTCAGCCGATATCTACCCCCATGATCTACCCTGACTGACAACGCCATCTACCGACATTGCATGCACATCATTCAGTATACCTTACGTCATCAATACATATTGTAATCTCAAGCTGGCTAGATTAGAGATCAAACACAAATGCATAATTACCTACTGTTCAATAGTATTGCAGTGCATTACAAATAGGTACTCACGATTTTTTACTGCTACACCGATATTTCGATTTCCCTTGCCGATGTTGCCACTCCCCGCCAAAACCATGATTATTACCAGTGCTCACAGTTCAATTTAGCATGTCAGGGAAAAAAATTGAGGACATTTTTAGATAGCGCCCATTTTCATCCCATCTATTCGCAAAAGGACGACTTGGTTCGCCTTTTAAGTGCGCCCAAAGTTGATGTTTTCGTTAAGAAACTTTTAGCGGGCGGGAATGAGTTTTTAATCGTCTTTATTAACCTTTATTAAGTGCGCTGCAGTTTTCCGCGCACTTTTTTAATTAAGTGCACCGCAATTATCTTTTCCGCGCACTTTTTGAATTAAGTTCAGATTGTCAGAAATTCATGGTTTTGTTTTGAAAAATGAGTGACTGAAAGTATAATTCCTGAATTTGAGGCGCCTTTTATTTTCTCATAGGGGTAGATGAAAAGCAGAGTGTATCTATCACTAGGGAGCAAATATATTTGGATCGGGCGACGTACTTTGAATCCCTCGCTACGTTCAGGATTCTACTAAAGAATCCTCCCTCCCCGCTACGCTGGGGATTCTACTTAATCTCTCACTTCGGTCTGGATTCAAAAAAGCGCCCTCGCCGTAAAATTAATATGTATATACTTTGCTCCCTTGTTATACAATCTAGTATTATCACTAGCGCCATTAGGGACTTGCGGCAAAACGGGAAGTTTAAAACAGTAACATGATCTAAGTGTTTATTGTCTGTTTACAAGGCATAACAATGAGGCAGGCGTTCGCAATTGACATCAACAATTAACAATATATGTAATTCAATCGCTAATAAAACAAATTTAATATTACAATAGGAGAGTTGAGCGTTAAGTAGGATAATTAGCTTATAAAGTAAACGCGACTTATATGTATAACAATATATAACATACAAACATGATTGGAGGAGCCACTAGTCGTACAAAATTTTTAAACAAAAAATGTTTTTATCGTCTAAGGATAAAGATTCACAATAAGTGTTCATTAAAAACATTAAGTAAAACTGAATTTTCGAAATAAGTCGTTTTAACCAACAGTATCATCTACGCAAATAAAAGCAAAGAAATAAATAAAGTTTGTTTATGTTATTAAAGCATTAACTGTGGAGAAATACAAGTGTATAATATCTTCATAACATAAAATGTAACATAATATTATACAAGACTTAATTTCAATAAAAATCTGAGTCAAAAATGTCAAGATGAAAAAAAAAGATATTTACTGTGTCTTTTAAAAATCACAGAGATTTAAGTACCTTCTAACTAACGACATAAAGTAATAAGAAAAAAAAATGTATAATATACAATAGTACACACGCACACATAGCCACACACGATCTAGTAAACCATTTCTATGTTTCATAATTATAATCAATACAAACCCTTTAAATTATAGGCACATTACATCAAATCCTCTGCAACATTGAAATATGATCAAAGTGAAAAAATTGGCATCAACCATACGATGCCTTATGGCGTTTGGATCAGTTCTTTCAAATAAATGTTGAAAATCTAACCTTAAGGAACACGGTATAAAGGTCTTATTGAGTTGTAGAGTGAGTTCATGTAATGTGCGCATCCTGTTATAAATAAACAAATTTTAAGTTTTATTTATAAACATAACATGTTAAGTGTAATATCGAAATCAATATCTTTTACTACATAGTATAAGCACACTGTAAGAAGCTGGTAATAATATAGTTTATTATTCATTATATTAAATATCAATTTATTTCTTTGCAATCGTATATTTTCTATATAGTATTGTACAAATTGGAAACGTACGGCTATTTTTTTGGAATGTTTGTATGTCCTTGAAATATTATAATACTTTCATACAGTACAGTATATAACGTTCATATAAAATAAAACAAGTTGAGATACAATTATATCAGCTTACCAATTGTTATATTTTATTACGATGCGGGTACTCACGGTTACTCACGGTTTAACAGTGGGGATGGTGCATGCAGCTGTATCATAGTACCAGTATACAAAATATACATCGTGAGTACCCTAATTAATGACTAAAACAATAGGTTCCAGAAATGCGTATATTCGGAATGTCGATAATTCCAATAATATTGCATACGTGATTGGCAAATACGAAAGACATACTGTAATATTTTAATGACGTCAGAAGCAAGCTAACCAAGTATTTTTTAAATTCAATATTCTATTAACAGGAACAATTTTATTATCTACACCATTTCATACTAACACATTTAAATATGAGTATTAAAAAATACTTGAAACAGTCTGATACAATACAATACCTGAAGTCCACAATTTCAGAAGACATTCTTAGATACGTTATTATATACGCTTTATTTAATTAAGTGTTCATTTGCTTTTATTTAGTTAAAAAATACACAAAGCTTCATAAAATGAACATTTCAGAACCATAGTACATCGCATTGAAATAAATTTTCAGTACATAATATCAAAACATAATAAAAACCAAACTGAAGTGTTTCAACAAAACCCAGATCAGAAAAGATAATAAATTAAACATAAGCACTAGAAGCAAATATAAATGGCACTGAATAAGCAAGTTATATAACTTTTTCTAAGTATTTTGATCACTTTAATCTTTTATTAGTCATCACTTACATGTAATAAAGTATTATCACATAATGAAATAAATAAAATTGCTTGTATCAGATAGCCGATTTAATCATTATTTAGTTAACTTACATTGTTACAGTTACATAATCAATGCCCAAATTGTTTTGTATATTAGTTCTGCTGATATTTTTTTATGTATGTTAAATGATTACAGATGTATATGTAGTTTATACTGTAAACTTCTAATTTCTCGAAGAAATAAGTTAAAGTTTAAATATACACAAACATTCAATACTACAATATTCATAATATGACTGAATACAATATAAATCTTTTAATTGTTGTAAGTGATGACCCTAAAAACTAAAACTACTCTTAACCTTAAAAATCATAATATTCGATATAAATATATTCAATACAAAAAAACTTCCTTAATGATTCTATGTACGCACAATACAATAATCAATATCAATATCAAAATCAACTAACAAAAAAAAAATATCAAAGAAATATAAAAAAATCAGATAAGTACCTACAAATAATTTTTTCGTTGAACATTGATTCCAATACCTATTATAAATATCTTTCACACACCAAGAGTCAATGAAAATTAATCTTCATCTAAAATTCTACAATGAAACTGCAAAAAATGTTTTTTTTTAACTCAAAAACACTCGGTAGAGCATATTGCAGGAGACTTCAGCCTATCGTATAACTTACAAATTATTACAATGAAACATAATTAGCAAACTGCTACAGATCCCATTAGTATCCAATCCAGTAATTATTTTATTAATAGTTCGGAAGAATTCTCAGGAAGTTACTATGTGACCAAACGATTCATGTGTAAAACACCTATTAAAATTCCCAAATTCCTTGCGTAATATTTTAACACTTCTCTTAGGAAACCACCGTGTTATTCTAAACAAAAATTCGTAGACAAATTTTATATTTTCCCTGAGAAACATTTTTTCTTGTCAATGACAAAATCAAAATATTCTTATTAACTACATTTGCCAACCAACTACATAATTATGTTCAACCAACATAATTTTTTGCCGACTGTACTAAACGCACACACTTCCTTACAATCCCTTATTGAAGTAGACATACTTGGGTGGCTTGCCGTCCGTGTTTTTGACTATTTCCTCATACCTGTCTTTTTCGAAACGCTTGATTGTGTCTATGGAGAGTTTGCTGTAAGAAAAACATTGTTATGTTAAAAATTAATCACATTAGATATACTTTCTGACTTCAAACCATTAATGTCACACTACTAAGCTCAGACCCCGTATTATGAACAGACAGTTTACGTTCACAACGTGTGGGTGACAGAGACAGCGCCTTATTGCCTGTACACAGACAGTTTACGTTCACAACGAGTGGGTGACAGAGACAGCGCCTTATTACCTGTAAGGCGCTATCTCTGTCATCCACACGCTGTGAACGTAAACTGTCTGGAATTAAGAGTTCATAATAAGCCCCCAGGTCTCTCATCAATATTGAGAAAGCCTAGAGCTTACTCCACCACACTGCTCCAGTGCAGATTGGTGGAGGGGTTAGCGGCCAACCCATGACATTATAATTATTATACATAGAAATAAAAATATTCTGTTACCATTTTGTTAGGTTTTCATGTTATTCATGACAATAAAAAACTATACTTATTACAATATTACTACCATTACAATATGATGTCAATAGAGACGTACCATTTCTGTGGAAATATCGCGCACGCAGTGGGCACCATGAATGTCAAACTGAAAATAAGTATTTTATATGTTACAATTTAAGTAAATTTATTTAAATACCTAAGGGTCAACTCAGACCGAGACGAGACGCGACGCGGCGCTGCGCGCAGTCTTTCAAAGAGCGGCTCTAAATAGGACTTTATTTTCTACACGAAAATATACACATTTCATTGTGACAATGACAGTGACATAGCGCTGCATGAAGCAACGTATTCTGAATTGTCGCAGCGTCGCGTCGCGTCTCGTCTCGGTGTGAGTTGACCCTAACAGCTGCATTACTGTAACTTTTTAAACACAATTCTTACATTGACTTAATTATGTTTTAAAATCTTTCCAATTTGGTATTTTTTGCACCTGCGAGTAGTTTATAAAGTGAGTATGTACATATCATAATTTTAGTACCACGTAAAATTGTGTAGTAGTCAAGCGAATATACCCACAAACACATACACGCACACATACTCACACACCTACACGTACACACACACACACACAAACACGCGTGCGCGCGCGCGCACACACACGCACACACACACACAACTCACAAGAGGCCGACGATGCCGGTCTGGATGCCGATGTGCGCCCAGCGGATGCGCTGCATCCACGCCTTGGGCTCCAACCGCTCCATGATCACCGGCAGCAGGAGCATGCCTGGCGCGCACATTATTATCCTGGAACAGCATATGCTGTACATTAGACTCTCAAAGAACAAAAAAACGCAATAACATTCCCTTGTGGACACTTGGGGTCTTATTAATAAACGCGCCTTAAAGTTACTCCAGGGGACAACATGGGGGTGACAGAGACAGCGCCCTACAGGTAATAACGCGCTGTCTCTGTCACCCACACGTTGTGAACGTGAACTGTCTAGAATTAAGAGTTCATAATAAAGGGGCAGGTTTAAAAAAATTGTCCTGTCATATTATTCACTAAATTCAAAGTTTAGAAAAAGACAAAAACATTTAAACTCGGTGTAATTTTAAGCCGCGTTTATTAATAAGGACTTCGAGGTATAGAGGGGAAACAAGACCACCCAACGTTGGGATTTGTTAAAGCGATAGCGTAGTTTGACTTTCGAAAAGTGTTTGTAAAAAACCTACTTCGAATAAATAAATATTTTAATTTCAACAAATGATGCGATAACTAGCCAAGAAGGTGGTTTTTGCCAAGTTTTGATAAAATACATAAGATTAACAGGCTTTAACAGAATAGGTGGCAACGACCGCAGTTATCCTTTGAACATCAATAAAATTTGATAATGGATATTAATCAGTTGTATAATGTAAGATAAGTACATCTATATTGCTTGTAGATAATGTTTTATTGCTTGTAAATAATGTTTTGTAGCTTGCCCACGTCGGTGTTTCTACCTATGTTTGATGTGAATCTTCAAAATGAGATTGCATCGCCATTTACCATGAGATGGTATTGTTGTCAAGCATTAAATTGTTTTAAGGAAACAAAATCCATAGAAATATGAATCTTATTAGTCCTTACCTAGATGTGACAACCTGCGAGATTCCCTTGATGGGGGCTATCTGTGACTTGCCTATAATCTTGCCGTCTTCATCCGTCACGTCCAAACCTTAAAACGCAAAACAAAAGACGTTAAAACCACTGTCTCACTTGACTCTGGTCACCTCACAAACTTACAATCTGAGTAGTACAAACCATAGTACACCACCCACGCTAGCCATGTGCGAATTATTAGACTTCACACACTTTTCGAAACATCATGAAAAACTATTATTTTAACCCCCGACACAAAAAGAAGGGTGTCATCTAGACACGCGATAGCGTGTCGAGCCAAGATCTATTGCTTGACCAGAAAAATAGAAAACCTGTCATGAGGGCGCTAAAGTTTCCTTTTATATGGCAACAGCACTGACAACCAAATGACAACAGTAACTACATATATTAACGCTCATGTTATTATTATCATTTTGATAACTATGTCCGAAATGTTATTTAAGGAAATAAATGTTATTTTACACGAAATGTTATTATAGCACGTAGAAAGCCACTTTTCTTTCACGAATATGAACAGTTTTTGTCATTTTAGCACAAAAAAGACACTCAACGTAAAAAGACAAACATGAGAAAAACTGTGACATTCAAACCCACTGACAAGTAATTTACGATTGAAGTTTAGAAACTACGCGTTTCAAGTAAAACAAATAAGTTCGATGACTTTACCGCAATATGGCGAGGTTTTTTATATTTCTGGTCAACCTATAATTTCTATGTTGGATTTGTGCATTACAACCACTTGCGCATTGATTAACTTACAAGATGCACTTATTAAATGACTGATCTGTTTGGTCCTACCATAGATGGTTTTACGTACAAACAGTCTGAAGATGAATCATTAGAAGACTTTGCCTGTACACTCAGCTCAAAGCAATGTCATGTCAGTTCGAGCAACTACGAGACAGACTCATCATAGTCACGTTCATATGCAACATGCAGAGAAAGTATAATTACATAAAAGAAAAACTATTATTGGAGGACAGTCAGGATCTTCAAAGAACAATCGATACAGCTAAGGCTATGTTGATCTCGAAAAAGCAAGTCGATGAACTACAACAAGAATTTTCTACAGTCATGTTTAGTCAAAAAAGTCAAGCGAATAGGTCGAGATCAAGATCACTTTACAACAAAAATAGTCATAAAATAAATAAATTCAGTCATGGATCTACAGCAAAATGTACCAGATGTGCGCAAGTCCATAGATTTAAATGTCCAGCAATTTCTGGCAAATGTAGAAAATGTCAGCAATATATGTATATGTCTATGTATATACCAAACTACTTTATTCCAAAAAAAAAAGGTTTTATTGAGTAATATGTAACAAAATAACAGGTTTTCTTTCTGGCCACATATAACTAGTAGTTTGTCTAGTTCAAATTTGAATGTTGTAAAAAATGTAATATACATTCGATGAAAATAAAAAGACAGTGTGAGTTCAGCAAAAACGCCGTTATATTCCAATAGGTTTTTAAATCATTTTTTTAAGGTATAAAATTTTAAAAAGGAATGTTAATGGGAATAGTACACATTCAATTAGAAAACGATTACTTGATTATAATATTTTCTGTCCAATTGATATAATGATCAGGACATACATAATACATAATTAGGC
>DWJQ01000174.1:0-17267 GCA_018248915.1 Hesperia meskei straton | reverse complement strand
CGTTTCCCTCTTTGTGAAGACACCAACATGCCAATACACACAGAAGAGTGCACGTGCGTACACGCACACAGCGACACGAGTTATGCTAACATAACACTTAAAATCAGTGCGTTATGTTCTAATACCCTTTTTCATTTGTTTCCAGTGCGTCTTCGGAACGCGCTGCGTACACCTGGCTCCCGGACACCCGTATCGAGTTCAGCTCGCCGTACAGTCGACGGAAGAGCTCCAACTCCACGGTCTACGAGAGCGACTGATGGTGTGAATCCTTCGATCAACTCGAAGAAGCCTTGCTATGAACTCGGACACTTAGTGACAATGAGTGATGTGATAGTGAATACGATACGATACATCGATATCTCTCTTGGAATTTGTGCTTCTCTTCTCTTTGACTCTTAAACTCATTGTATATAACCGATTGATTGTTATCTAAGTTCACTTACGGCCGTTTGCAATATCCTATCTATGGTCGTAATGAAAGTACATATTAGGTACTATGTGATTTTCTGTTAGGAAGGCATCATAGATATAATATGTATTATATTGAGGATCATAGATGGACTGAATATTGAAAACAGCCATTAACGACAAGTCTCATTGTTGGATCGATCAACATTGTAGAGTCATCGAATTTCTATCTATATGAATCGCTTTGGTTAACTTGAATATCTGTGTAATGTAATTAAATGTAAGTGTTAAGGCAACCAAATTGAGAGCTATTACTATATAAGAAACATAATATTTAACTGCCACATTTTTTTATTCTATTATTTTAAAATTCAATGAATGAAAAATAATTCTATAAGTTCACATTTACTTTAGATCATACCGCCATATTTCAATCAAAGATTGAGTTGATCAAAGTGGTCGATGAAACAACCATCTATAGGTATGATCTAGGTTACATCGAATTAGAATTTTATTTTCAGTCGTTTCTAATTTATTTATTGTTTCATACAACACTACTACTACTCCTTTTTTTTGATCATATCCAAGAGTGGCAAGGACATAAACAACTTAAATATCATAAGCTTGTACTAAAATCAAATATTTATTTAACACACATCTGCTGCAAATGGGATTCAAATCTGAAATTCCTCATTCAGCAGGCAAAAGGATTTGCTTTTGTGTTTTCAAGTTTTATTTCAACAGATGCAAAAAATACGTTGTAATACCCGCCTTTTATGAAACTGAATCTTCTTCAACACGAAGAACATTTTTGCTCATAAATTCGCTAATATTCTTGAATTCACTCCAAGCCGGGAGAAGCGTGAAACTTCCTCTTGGCAACCGAAAATGAATATTTATGACGAACAAGGAGTAATGTGCCGTTTATGTGGAAAGTTAGAACGTATTCCTTCGACTTATCGAACAGAATTACATTACCACAAATTAACTTCAACAGTTTCTGATCGAAGGAATTTCTTTGTTAAAGAGAAACCCAATAATTTTTCATTTAATAAAGTAAGTATTTTATTGTCCATAGCGAAGTGTGATCATACATAGAAATAATTTTATACAAATTAAATTGCTACTGCTGATAACATACTATGGTTTCTGTGTTGTAATTTCGAATTTATTATATAACTATTCAACACTTCAGACTAAAAGGCATGTTACTATTAGAACTTCTTTTTCCCAAAATTTTATTGAATCATACATCTGTGCATGTCATATTATACAATTATGTAGAGACTAAATAGGAATTACAAATAAATTTTACTACAAAACCCTATCTCAACATTTGTTTGCATAGCATCTTCCTAATAATATTTGTTACTATTACTACTATAAAATACGAATTTCCCATATAAACTTAGTGTAAGGTAAATTATTATATAGGTTTACTGTAAGACATGACACCACTGTTTGTTAAATTATATTATGATTATAGAATTGTAAAGTTAGTTAGGTAATTGAGATTCGCTGTGATTTTTAGTTTTATATCAGTGTTTGCATCAAATGTTTTTGGGGTGTCTCTCGCAATACATTTACACATAAATTACTACTTACATATACTTACGATTAGAATAAGAACTATAATCATAGGATTTATTTTTATAATGTAGTTTGCCCAAGGTTTCAAGACACACGATCCACCATAGTGTATATTCAATGTAATTGTACAAAGTAATATTAAATAGGTATTTAAGGTATACAATCATAAGGTTTCTGCTATATGGCCGATAGCACACTAAATCAACAACAAAATCGAAGCTCATCGAAGCAGAAATAGTTACATTGAAATTAATATAATTCAGTGAATATATAATAGTATAAATATTGATTTACGTTAATAACTATAACACAATATTCTAATATTCAAACTTATCAAGATTGCACCACATTTTGCTGATGCTTAAGTGTGCTTCGGGAGTGCAGTTATTGTTTTATTATGCAATTGATTATTATTTATCAATTTAATGCAATCAAAACGGAATTGGTACAATTAGAGACTGTAAATCATAGCGGTTGATACCCTTGATATCGCACAGTAAAATAATGATTATAAGTCCAATTTATTTGTAAACTATTCATGGCAGTTAACGTCCATACCTAAGATTCTAGAATTAGTTCCTGATTATTAGAGCTAAGTTATCGCCACTTTAGTGTCTACTGAATTACGTTTTATATAATCTTTTTTTATATCTTAACTAAGTTGGTCTACTTCGCAACAAATCCCGAGCACATGGTTTGGTGGTATATAGACGTAATTTAGATAATTATACGTGATACCTCCATTATAAAAATGCTAGTCATAATAAGTTCACGGATAGTTGCAAAGTCAATTAACACTAATTTAATAACAACGGATTTCTGAAACGCCTGTTAATTTACGATATTTATATTTATTTGCATTTGATAAAATATCATTATCATAATCAAAATCGAAATTAATATTGCAAAGTACAATGAAATGAAAATTTATATAACAAAATGTTTTGTCAATAAATAATATTGCTCAAGTGATTGGTATCGTGTTCCAATTATAATAATTGTCTTTTCAATACTATCATTCTTGTAACCTTTATATATTAACACACTATAGATACGTAACTATCTAACTATGTATAATTTATTCCATTTTCACTTTTACCCTTCTTTATAACTGATGTTTTACTATGGAGATACTGTACCTATCCATTGAATATTTTGTATAATTTTCAATAAAGTCATACTATTAAAATATTTTTCTACAATTTTTTTTTGAACCGCTTTTAAGGAAAGTAAAGATGTGTATGCTTGTGTAAGTGCATATGTGTTTACAGCCAATTTCTTCCAAAGTATGTAAGTGGCTTGAATTTGAAGACAGCACTATTAATTTTATAATATTGATATTTTTCTCCTTTTTTCATAAAAAACGCATACCTACATACAAATAAATAAACGCGTCAAACAATGATAAGTAGGCATCATAACTTGTACAGAAGTACCAGAGCAAAAAAGGACACTTTGCCGTCTCGATTGGTAATGGATCTTGTACGAAAATATAAATGACTTGATTTGTAGTAGGTATAATTGGAGAGATACCTATTATTAAAGTTTACGAGATTAAATCAAAAACCTGAAAAATCAGGCTATTTCTGTTTTGGATCTGAGTATGACAAAAGCTGTTGTTGCTTTTATGTGTTGTCCAGTGTATCAACAAAACAAGGTTAGGCACCCTACTGTAGTGTATGATCAATACAAACCTGCTGATTAACACTGCCTAGTTACTACTTTAAGATACATTTCTAATATTTCAAGTGTAATTAGGCAAATTGACAGTTCGGTTTCCAACAGCTGAGTGTAATTCCATGGCTGTCACTTCGTCGAAAGATCCTTGTATGTAGTATGTACTCAACTCAATCCCGCTGTTCTGTGTCACTAATTAGAACAAGGTTTTTTGTAAGTCACCGCCACAGGAGTTGCGACTTTGGAACGAATTGACTTACGTGTCTCGTATTACAGAAGCTTTGATTTCGATAGCATTAGAGGATGTTATGCAACGCTGAGATATTCAAAATCAGTTAGAGGTTTTATTTACCGAAACGGTCGAATGAGCAAGTGCAAAATAGTATTTAATAAGTACTAAAAATAATAATTTATTGTTCAATTCTTATAATTATATTATAATTTATAATTCCCACCTAAAGACCGCCATGGATAAGGGTCGACTATTGTCTCCTTATATTCTTCTTCAAAAATAGTATTTCGTTATTATATTTTGGATTTATATCCAGAATGATAATAAAAGTAATATTAGCATAGTATTGAATAATGTACGAGTGCATCATAAGTTCATTGTATAATCATCCGAACAGGTTAGTATTTCTGAAAAGTTTATTGATGAAACAAGAAAACACTGAGTTATCGGAACTTAAACAAAAGATGCACGTCGTTGTTACAACAAGTTATGTTGTAAAATTAACTTGTGAACAAATTACCATACTAAAACAACACCGAACAACAAGGTTGTAGAAAAACAAAAATGTAAGTCGATTTAACTTTACTGGCGTTCTATTGCATACAACGTTTCAATCGTATGCGTCATGGTCACGAAGCGTATTGAAAAGTTTCACCTGAGTTTATTTGAGTTATTCGATTCCATCGGAAGTCTGTAGGGGCATAAAATCGTACTTTGTACGAAAACCTCACACAAGTAGGGGATGAGGATGAATTGGAATCACAGTCGTACATTATAAAAACAACACAACTTTTGATTTATAATGCGGGTCACTTCCTTCCGTTCTAGGTGGCAGTTGTATTATATTTGTGATGTTACTTATATTCATTGAAAGTTAAGCGGGAAGCTTTTTAAAAGCACATAAAGAAAACTTACAAACAGAGTACCTACCTAGGTACTCTAAGGTAAGTACTAGGTAAAATACTTGTCTGTATTTCAATACCTAATAAAAATGAAATTTTTGTGTATGTTGGTTTATCTGCCTATGTATTTATTCTGGATAGTCTCAAAACACTTATGGATTACGGATGTAACGAGATTTCCATTGATTTATGTGACATACTTTTCCACGAACCTCAAAATTCAGTCACCTTTAAATAATATCATAGACACATGAAATAAAATTTTAAGGATTTAATTGTAATTTATAGTAATTCAACAATAAACTTCTTTGGTGTAAAAATAAAGTTTATTTTACATTCAACATCGTCCTACTAGAGTTCATACCAAAATTGTCATCATTTTAATATAATTATTTTCATGTAGGATAATTTCGACTAATAGGTTGAATTTCCAGTGGGTCTAGGCTCATAATGTGGGTAGTAAAGTTTAGCCTTCGCAACAGATGACGAGGGTAACGGGTCAGGTCACCCTAATGTAGGAAAACCTAGGATTAACTCTATATATTTTACTCGAAACTTTTTAATGCTATCTATAGGTACATACTCTTTACTATAATATAAATATAAAATGTAAGTGGGTCATATCTTTACATTGGAGATATTTGGAAAAAATGCATCGTAAAAAGGTTATTGTTAGGGATAGAATAGAAGCCAAAAATATTACTTGTTATACTTTAAACTTGTGTCTGTCTTTTTTGTTGTGGTTGTCAGGGTGGTGTTTTATCTTAATACGCTGCTTAGAACCTGAGATACCATACACAAATACACATCACATATCAGTCAGCTACTAGAGCTAATAATCCAATACTATCGATCTATCTTGGCTTTGAGAAATATTACTCATCAGATTACCCATTAGTTATCTAAGATAGGAAATAATGGACTGGATTTACAATGCTTAGATAGGTATATTTGGCTTCAACCTATCAATGGTCGACTACAGCACTTTCCTCATCGTTCAGGAAATCTGTAGCATCCACCACGCTGCTCCTGTGCTAATGGTGAATTTTATTGTTTTAATATAATGAAAGACTGATGTATTTACGTAATTCATGCGAACAGCGAACAAAGTCACATGTACCTACAACGTAATTATACATAATTATAAAGAAGCCTAAGAATATCGCACAACCTAAATCTCTTGGCTTGGAAATTTAAACTTTGGACAGAGGTCTTCTAATGACTTCCTAATGACACAGAGAACCTTTGCAGCTATGAATATCAGAATTTACATACATTTTATAGGCTATTACATGAGGTTACTCTGTGATAGTTTACTATTACTTTTGGTTGAACTTGAAACTCAAAATCATTATAAATCATTCAACCGAGTAAAGGAGACTTCCTTTAACGTTAACCAAGGAAAGGTTAGACAGATTATCGTTAGACGCTCAGCCAAGTGAAGCAAGTTCTAAGCTTTGAATATCGTGTGGAACCAAAACCTATATCCTAACCTAATTTCTGAGACACGAAAATGCTCTAAAATAGCTGCACTGATTTCAAAGCTTGTCCACAAAGGTAACATCAACGGAACACATGAGCTATGAATAACTTAACATACTCGTATTATACTTTTAGCTAAACCAGCAATTCACCATCACGCCACAGGCATACACTCACTAACTTACCATAACTACCTACATGTACAATAACATCCACCTTTAAATTATTACATCTACTGAAACCAAGCGATTGCTTTCCAATATATAACAATGTTTGAAGTAAACTTCCCGCTGGTTACCTGACCATAAACTAGGTTTGCTTGTTCATTTACATAGGAAGGTAGCTTAAAGTAGCATGTAAGATATTTGATCGATCAGACCTACCGGCGTTACGGACGTTAGAATTCATTTCTCACGCCAACGTCAATAATGTGTACATTTTGTAAACAAATCTCGACAATAGACAAGCTTGTAGATTTACGTATCGTAATCGCATCGAAGCAAGCGATTCTCGAACGCATTGCCATCAACATTCGGTCTGTAATGATTAGAATTCAATATTAAAATTTCCAGCCACCGCGTGTTGACTTTGCCTTTGTAAACACTAATAGGAAATTCAAAAGTGGGAACCAGTTAAGATGAAACAGTGAATATGTTAATTTCCTTGAGTACACTGCACATCCGTCGTTTTGAAGAGTTTTAGTTTAGCTTCGTAATAAAATCTAAGTATTTAAGAATTTGTTGGAATTCAGACTTTACAAGCATACAATATCTAACGATCTTATAAAACAGGTAGTATAAGGTAAGGGTGAACATGAACACCTTATACCATATATTATTTTTGAAATAATATTTTCAGAAATAAGTATTGGATTTTTTATCCAACAAAATATTTCTTTAAAATTGTTCGTAATTCATTGTTTGATACTCGAAGCGTAGCGGGAACAAAGACCACCACTAACAATATTGCTCTACGTTTGTATATTAATTCTGTGTGGAAACTTGGAAACATACCTATAAATAAGACCCAAAACCAAACAACTTGAAAACAAACATTTATCGATCATATACCTACTGAATCCTTCGATAGGCAAAGTAACTTAGAATAGGGATACGAGCATGCGCTGTAAACATTGGGGAGAAACGGACCACTAATAGAATCATAACGATGTCTGTATGTTTGTCTGTCACTGCTACAATATTTTAAATTTTTATCATCGCGGATTACACTCATTTTTACTATACTATAATACGGGTTACTCACGGTATGTATTTTGGTGTGCCGATATTTCAACCCAGTTGCATGGACCGTGGTCACGGCAGAACTTGTAACCCGTATTATAATATAGTAAAAATGACTGCTACGATATACCTACTGATATAATATGTATGATGTTTACATGTTTGCTGCATGATTTTCAAAGCCTCTTCAAAGTCAAGATTTATATAAAAATTAAAATACATTTAGGTATAATAGTAATACATATTACATTAACAGTATCTAGTAATGAAATGATTTAAGCGCCGGCAATTTTGCGCACTTTGTGGTGGAGATGACGCCACAGAACACGATTTACTATGAAATACCTAGTTATTGAAATCAGTTAGCGTATGGGTACGGATCGTTCATTGCGATTTTTTATGGAGTTGAAGTAGCAAACGAGCATGCAGCACCACCCTTCCGCTGCCGCCCATGACAACTCTAACCGAACTAGATCAAGACTCAGTTTAGGGACTAGGATGGTTCGTGGACGTCACTTGCGTTTTGACTTTTTAAATTTTATTATCTAATACGTATTCGTAATATATTTTCATATAATTATTCTTTACAATTATTTTACCAATCAAACACTCGATACAGAATCCTATATAACATTAAGTAGATACCTATGTTTAGGAGCAGCTCGAATTCTTAATATTCACATCATAAGTCTATTACAACACCATCAATATCGCTGAATACACGTCTCTATAGAAAATCGATAACAATGCATTAAAGCTTTATCAATTTCCGGTAGGAATTGAGTTATAAATATGGATAAAATATTACCCATCTCCATTACATTACGTCCATTTGCGGCTGAACATATACGAAAAAACATTAATTCTGTTAAAAACGACTGAGAGACACCGCAAATCTTGCTTATGCACAGGATTACGTCTCAAAAGACGTTAATCCACTTTTTATGTTGGCTCCAGTACCTACTATACGCCTACGTCTCGTTTGTCGGATACCTTATGAGATTTTAAGTGACTGACTCCTCGATATTAACGGCCGCATACTAACACGACACTACCATTAATAAATTTTTATTCTATCTATCTATCAGCCTAGCGTAGTCCACTGCTGGACATAGATTTGCAAAAACTCAAATGTTAAATCTGCCAATCCGCACTTGGCCAGCGTAGTGAACTACGGCTTAAACTTTTTCAGTCTGAGAAGAGACCCGTACTGAAAAGTAGGGCGCGATGCGGTGATGATGATGATGCTAAAGTTATTTTTTTGGGAAGAAATAAACATCTTGCATAAAAATGTGGGTAGTTTAATTATTTTTGTACATTCTTTACTTTGTTGTGATACTGACCTAAGCTAAAAATGGAAGTAAATGAAACAGTCAGTTTTTCTTTGTTACTTGCTCTTTGTGCTTTCCGCTAATAAAATTGCATTACTGAAATTTAATTTTGCTAAATTTTTAACATTATGACTACCTAATTAAGTAAAAATTTCAAACATCATGATAATATTTCCGTAGGTAACCCCTTGTTAGTTTTCTTTCCTCTTCTTTCTTTCATGACCGGCAACGCATAGTGATGTATTCGGTGTTGCTTCCTTCAATAGGCGACGATGATTAGGTACTTACCATGATTACCATGATGATTATGTACTTACTGTGTGGGTCATCAAATATTCCAATATTTATTTCTTCGAAGAAGGTTTTTTAGGTAACAAACTCTTTTCATCATCTGCTTATTTACCAGCTTTTAGTGAAAAAATTAATTATATTTTTAATATTTTCATACTGGTACAACAAGCCAATAAAGCAAACCGTACCAAATCCGTCACGAACATTCATAAACTAATTTAAATAAAATTTCAATGCTCAATTAATACTCATTCTAAGCTAACAATGCTAGCTTGCCTTACTAACAAACTCTCTTGAACCGCAGCCTTATAAGGGTTGTAAAGGGTCTTACAAATGCTAACAACTGGATTCGCGCCTTGCCACCTGATATTGGTAGTTGTTAATAGGCACCATGGTCTGTGAATGCATTCAGGCGCAAAATAATCAAAGGATAAATCACTTGGAATGGAGATACGGGTGTGTTAATGGCAACAAAATGTTCATCCCGTATAAGCTCGGTAATATAAGGTTAACACTCCAATGTGAACGTAATAAGAATTAATCTTTGTTAGGTCTACAGTAAAATGTAAACGTAGACTCGTGGTTAGATAGAACTTCAATCACTCTTATTGATCAGCTTGTATATGCCTAAGTCTTAAAAGCAAAAACAATTGTTTCAATTACAAAGTTTAAATTCTACATATTTATTTACTTGATCACGCATTCTTATGATAAACATGACCTGACTATAGGTATACTATTACTATTTATAGGTAGGTATTACTCGTAACAGCTCCGAAAAGATTAATTTAGCCATTTACACTAGATGGAGGGAACTCCTTAAAAGAAAACAAAAGACACATTTCTTTACTTTTTTATGAAATTAAGGTAACAAACAAGCATGTTCTTGTTCATGATATATTAGTTTTAATTAAGGTCCAAAGTTAAAACTAGTTTAACCAAATGAAATCTACCTGAGTCATCCGATCTAGTTAAAAACGGGTCCTACACATTTTCGTTGACATATCTACATATAGGTGGATGGATACAAATAGATTATTATTGATCCATGTCGATGCATGACAGACTTGTTAACCAAAGTTCAAAATATCATAGAACAATAAGTTCGATACATTGTTAAAAAATATAAAACATGCTTTTGTTCACATAACGACAACGTGAACCAGAGTCTAGAGTACGTGTGTAACGCCCACGCCACATTGTATGTTAAACTGGACGATAGCACGTCGAGAGACGATCAGTTACATGGCTTGGGACGAACCACTTTTGGTAAGTAGCTGACCAAATTAAGCTTCAATACGCATTACAATAGACACAAACGCATTATGTGGGAGTAACTTCACAATAAAAATCAATAAACAATTACAAAGAAGTATAATATAGACAATTGGTTTTGGTTAGGTTAAAAATTGTCTAGCCTATTCAAGGTTTTAAATTAAAATATGTGTTATTTATGTGGTAAGATCCGACGTACATAAAAGGTACTATAGGTACCTAAGTCGGTAATAATATTATGGAATTGCCAATCGCCCCTAAAAAAATATTTAATACCTGTGCTCACAGTTTAATTTACCTTGTAACTAAAATTAACCGGTGTTTTAAATTCTCCTCATCACCCTGCAATGTACCTACCATAATCACAGGAGTGGAATGCTGACATTTGTTTGGGATAAAATTAGAACGAATTCCAAATCGAAGGTCCAAATCGAAGCAATGTAAATCTACGTAGAACATGTAGATATGTGATTTATAATATCATGATCGTCATCATACAACAAGTTCTGAATAGAATTTGATGCGATTTTCACAACTGAATTGCTGTTTAATTTAAAGGTTTGCTCATGTTTGGTAGGTACATCTTAAAATGCCGCTTACAACCTGAGATGCTCAGTAATAATAGGCAACATATCTCTGTGAAAGCGAGGAATAAGTTTTCCGATGCGTAGCAAGGGAGTTTTAATAGTGTTGAATAAACACAAACTTACGCAACGGCTAACTGACAAGTAAATACCTAACTCCAAACTTAGAGAGTTACAATTTAACTTCCAATTTTCGTTTGTATTTTACCAATATCGACGTAGAGTATTAAGTACTTTGCGAAGTTACTAAACTTCTAAACTGCTTTGCGGCTCATACAACAATCGGTTTCAAGTATGTTCGGAGCTGCGACACTTTCTTAATACCATTAAAATTGATATCGACACGACAAAGGCAGGCACCGCGGGGAGTCAAAGTTCGGGACCGAGTATTTGTTGGGTAACAATCTTGATACACATCCTACCAAGACTTAGGTACGGTACGGGTAATGTTGCTGTAATGAGAAAATCTGATACGTTATCTAATATGTTACGTAACGTTATATGTTATTAAAGTGTTTCAGATTTGTAGTTTACGTTTTGATCAATCTCTATGGACTGAGCAAAATGTAAATAAATTAATGCTATAATTACTGTAAGTCTACATACATACATTAACAGAGAATGGCTAAAACCCATTAATGGCCCATAACTGGGCACGTATACATAACTGAGGAGGAGGATTGGCGGAGACATTAACAGAGAATATCAGAAAATATTCATTATATTGCATAGGTATACGAGTACAAAGTAGAAAAAATTATACATACTTATTTGCTCAATCTTCAAGCAAAATTTACTGTTACATCCAATATAATCATATATCAGTATTACGCGAAAATGAATTTTGATAGAATGGGAATTAAAGCTTTGACTCTACATCCCATCTCTCTCACAAAGCTAGTCGGTCCAGACGCGATTTGCTAATGTTATTTTTCAATAGTCAATGAATAAAATTAAATATTATACTAGATATCTACTGAATTATAACTGCATAAATTCCTTCATGTTAGAATAGTTTGACACAATATGTGTCTTGGGTCCTAGCAGTAGATGTCCATAACACGAAAGGTTAGAAGACGTCTGATTTGAATATATAAAACGTTACGGCATGCCGGAAATCTTGTGTTAGCGTTTATTTTACAAGTATAATTAATAGAATTACGTGCTGTTAGTATATAGCTGTATCTACTAAGTTATAATAGACACTAAGCATAGTTAACTAATCTTTGACAATCATAGACATAAAAGCTTAATGCAATAATTGTTTTATTAATTCTTGTATTGTCATTTACTTAACTGCATAAAAATATATTTGTTGAAAAGTAGGTATAAATCTTCAATTTTCCAAAAAGATTGTAACCTGTAAAGTTTAAAACGCTTTTGCAACTCACAGCAGATACCGTGTTTTTGTATTATAAGCCATCGGAAGATCGCGTCTTTATTCATCACAAATGAGAAAAGGTAAGAAGACATTACTCTTTCCGAACACGCTTTCTGTCTTGTAGATAGTTGTCACCTATCCGAGCCACCTTGATATCGCGTTCCCGACACATGAATACACGGATGTTACACGTTCACCAGAACTGTTTGCATATAAATTAATGTGCTCAATGGCCATAAAATATAGCAATTGAAACAGCTTTGAATGTAGCGGCCGGCTCGGTAAAGCCAGGCTCGCCTTATATGTTGAGGCGATCGCTATTAGTGAATATCGTGAACATACTCGAATTGTCACTTATCGCGAGCGAAGGGTTAAGTTAAAAATTTCCTTTAAGAGAACACATTAAATGCTAAGATTTTACATTTTAACAATCTTTGATATGTTACTGAATAACTTTTTATTGAGTACCGAATATAACAAAGTTAAAGTTAATTCCGTAAATCTATGGAAGTTTTTATTTATTGTTATGATGACTACTACTATGGAATATTTTAGACAGTGTACTTCATACGTTCATAGTGCTAGATGTGACCCAGTTTTAATGTACAATTGTACTGTTAACACCCTTTGTCAAGGCTTTTGTTACAAAGGTTCGTGGGACGACTGAGGGCTTAGATGCTCCTTCCTCGGTTATTGCACTGGCTTTCTTGTCTTACTAGGATTATGGAGTACTGTGTCGGGTAAAGTCTATGAATTGAGGAAAGAATGCAGACCACAGACAACATCATGTCTAGGGATATTTTAAAATGGTCCCTCATTTTAATGTTTCATGATCATTTTAAATCAACGATTATAACTTTCAATTAATCCTAAAAATCTGCATCATTTTTAACTATAAATTTTATTACTCACATCACAGAAAATTAGAAGTGAAGATTATAGTGCCCCAAATCATCAGAACAATCGTATAAATATTATTCATAAATATTATTCCAAAAAGATGGAACTTCTTTATTTTTTATAAAAATTATCGATACTTATACCTGAATCGCGAAGAATATATAGAATTAACACATCCAGCCAAAGCAAATTTTCTTACTTGTGCTCACAATTCAATTCAGTTTGTAAGCAAAATGTATTTACGACTTAAAATAAATAATGATAAGGTCGAAATTGGCATTTTTGTGGAATGCAATGAAAACAAATTTCATATCCAACGAGAACGAATTATAGCCATATTCTTTGCTCATGGCTCATGACATGAGTCATAAAACCTGGGTTCAAAGGGCATTTTCAGGTCACGAGTGACGAAGCCGGTCTCATGTCATCTGTCAAAATCACACTATGGCTAATGAATTATCGTTCACGCCCGTTTCCGATCAATTGAATGTTTTGACTGACATGTCACTGCGCGAAAAGATATCTGATCCGATCGTGCAAATGTGTTTTTGCACAGCAAGAACATGATTGGACTAACGCTATGGTTTGGATCAAAGGGGCGTTTAATGCAATCGAACGAACATAGTTGGTGAATGTTTGTACCTCACGACGACGCGACGATGCAAATTACGACCGCAAAAAAATTATTTCGTATTCGTATTATTTAATTTGCTATAGCAGTTTAAGGTAATTAACAATAATAAGAACGCGATCGATACACTCATAGCCACGCACTAGGATTATCTGTGTCGTGGGTGCCGTAGACAACAGACAAAAACTCACACCCAGACCGAGAACAGAAAAAATTCATTCAAATGGAAAATTTAAAAATATAATGCTGGAAATCAAACACACACACACACACACACACATTCCATAGTCACAGTATCAACCATTATGTATAATCTTTATTATTTTTACACAAAATTAGGTGTTGGACCACAATCTACCCTGACGTCGTTGTCATACGTCTCTCCACAAAATTCATTAAATACAAAGTCGCAAGTTGTAAATGTCTGTTCAAGGCGTGTCTGGGAAACGTGCTGGTAAAATAACTGTATTCAAATTAAATAAGTACCTTACTCAGTGCTTGTTAGCGGCTCACGATCAATCGCTTTGAGCAGCGCTGATTAGGCTGATCGGGCGTTTGCCAAACCATCTCTACGATTTCAAAGGATAACGCGAATGATATTAGAGGTATAAATCTTTTGCAACCTCGACGATTCTGAGAATCTGGGGTTCCCGTCCACGGAGCCGGTTTTATATCGTTTGTAAGCGCGTTGAGTTTTTTTACGTGCATAAGTATACCTACCGGTATTACGCTCGGTGTCATTAAATATTCTATCGACAGTAATTTATTACATTGATTAAGATTAATATTGAGCACTGTAATGGAAAGTTATATACTGACAGGTGGTACGCTGCGATAACCACCAATCCTTTTAATTATCTTCTAATAAGAGTTTTTATAAAAATATTCTAGTTAGCTCTTGATGTTTGAAATTCTTTTTTTATTTGTCTAGTATCTCACTGATGAATTCAAGCAGTACTAATAGAATATTAATGTTATAGAAATAAAAATATACTACTCAATTTATTTAAAAAGAGTCATTTCTGAATCTAACACTTTCCTGCCTGCTCAGTCGTAGATCATTTTTGGAGAAATATAATATATTTTTGATCCATATAATTATTAATCCATCTTAGTGTAAAAGTGAATCAACCCTTTTCCCGTGCTTACTTAAGCACTGAACGAAAATAATAAACAGAATAAATTGTGCAAACATTCTTCCTCCGATCTCAATAGAGACCTTCAAAAAGTACGCTGCATATAAACAAATGTTCATTGTTGACGTAACAACATCAAATAGTTTTAGATTAACATCCCCTCTTGTTTGTTTACGGTTTCTTCAGGACGTCCCCTAATAAATTTTAATATGCCTTTTTATGTATCTATGGGGAGTAAGCAAACGTTACGAAAACGCTTCTTGTCCAAGAAAATAAGCGTAAAGACAGATGATTGTTTGACGTATTTTATAGCTTGTATTCCTGTTACCGTATTGTAGGTATGTTACGGACCACCTGATGTTTAACAGCCATCATCAACTGTGGATATGCATAATGCTATAGGTACATCAACGACACATTAAAACTCGAGTTGGTGAGAGAAATCCACCTATTAGTTGGCCTTCTGATACTGAAACATATTAAAAATAGTAAATTCTTTGAGGAGAATGGTACCTTAAGGTAAAATACATTGCACCAATATGTATTCTTGCAACTAAACTGAGTGCTGCCCAGCTTCATTTAGAAAGAGCAAAGATTAAGTCATTAAATTTGTTCCTCAGCATATACCTATATTATGTTAATCAGTTCAAACGTTTATAGCAAAAACAAGTACATTTTTACTTTACTTTTTTTAACTCTACAAGCATCGAGAAAGGACAAGACGTAACAAGCTGCCCGACTTCATAAAATTATCAAGGTATTTTTTCTTTGAGTTTCTGGCTTAAAACATCGCAATGAATTAGCAATCTAAAAACCATTCTATCATAATATATAACTCAAAGATTACTTTTTAAGTTAACAATAAATTAATGCGCCCAAGTTCACACAGGCACCCGCTGAGAAGATCTCGGCTTCCCAAGTTTGACGTAGATATGAATTAGCATAATAATTACTTTAGAATAATAAACAAAAAATAGGTAGGTACATTTGGCAAATCGGATTTTTGATGGACGTATTGATTTGTGCTTATAGACATTAGGCAATTAGATTCACTGTCCATTATGACGATGCATTTGGCAAACATATTATTTGTTTTTTGCCCAACAAAGTACAAAGGTACCTACACATATTCTGTACCTACCTATTGGTAGGTGTAACTAATATCTGGAGTATTGTATGAAGAACTTATTAATGTATTTAAAAATCTTTTACGTAGATTAATTAGCGCCTCAAAAGCAAGTAGGATTCTTTCTCTGTGTTATATGTATATAGGTAATACCTATCATTCCACTTACCAATAAAATATCGAAGCGGTGGTTACCATGTGAGCGTTTTATAGCATGCCGTTATACAAATAACCCAATATCGTTTAAGGGTTAATAAATTAATAGCAAATAGTTTATTATTAAACTATTTACAAGATAATATTTTGATAATGAATCCAAGCTGATAAGTTGAGACATCATATTATTAAACTTTCTCACCATAAAATTTAACTAAGTAGATAATATTTAATTCGTAAAGCAAAAGTAGCACCATATCATAATTGTAAGTCGACATTAATTTCCCTCTCGATTACATTTTATTTACATATTTAAAATTGATGAATACATTCAATTTCACGTCAGTAACAGAGTCGTAAAAGTTTCCACCAGGCGCGACAATATTTAGATATTCATATAACCGTGTTACTGTTATTGGATTCTAAATTTTAATAAGATAAGGGTTTCCGATTTTATTCTGGATAAGCCGGCAACAACAGTCAGAATCCAACCTATATATTTGATACTTTATTGTATCAGTAGGGCTTACCATGCATGTCTTAAGGCGGTGTAAATATACAACAAACGCCTCATTCAGAACGTTTAGGAGCAATTCCGACCAATAAAGCAGAATACGTGGGTTGATAACACGACCAAGTTACTCTGATCCGAACATCTTGTCAGCGATGGGTTTACTTCAACGAAATTCAACAGAATCTCAGAGTATTCGTAGCTCCACAGTGAATGGTCAGGTTGGAACCGGGGCGATTGAGCTACGAATACTAGAATATTTCGTGTTTAATAATAAAAAAAATGTTGAAGTTAAGTAAAAGAAGTGCATCTGTGGAATAAATTTTTGTTTATCAGAATTTTTTTTTATGGAATTAAGATAGCAAACGAGCATGCAGTACCACCCTTCCCCTGCCGCCCATAACAACTGTGAC
>DWJQ01000173.1:0-17267 GCA_018248915.1 Hesperia meskei straton | reverse complement strand
GTCTCGAATCAGGGAATCGAGTCATGATTCGAATACCATATAAACTGACTCGAGTCGACTCGATCCATCAAAACAGCAACTTGGCACATTACTAAATAATGGCCTGCCAGATGTCGCTCATTATATAGGAAAAAATCTGTGGAACTTAGAGCCTTTTCATTTTTTGAAGTCGGTTAAAAAAGAACCCCTCATAGTTCGACGCAAGTATCGTGAAAGGTTTTTGGAGAATAAGGCATTTTAAGAATAGGGCATTTTGAGAATGAGACCTTTTACGACTAAAGGTCGTTTTGCGAATAGGTCTAAACTAAATACGACTAAAGTACACCAGATACCGATATATTTATGTGTATTTGTGTGTTAAATAGCATCGCTGGAAGTTTAGCTTTCTTTGTGACGAATCGTTTGCCAAGCAATTGTAGTGCATCTCAGCGTTACGTCGCATCGCGATATCGAATGTTTGTCTGTGGTCTGTGGCAACCGGCAACCGATTGTTTAAATATAACTCCCTCTGCCAGACCTTTGTTATGAAGGGATGAACGGTGGGAGAATTTTGAGCAGATAAAATACACAAACACAATACAAATAAATAGTAACGTAGCTTGCTTGGGTGTCACCCGTATGGTTGTATTGTGTTGTGTCACCGCAACAACAGCTGTAGCTTGATTGAGTGTCATCCGGTGTGATCGACATGGTTTTAGGCTCAAGCCAATAAAAAAAAATTGCTTGGACGCCGACTGTATTAATAGTGCTTTTCATTTGAAATATGTACTTTCGTCTACATATTTTATCCTATGATGTGCAGAATGCAGACATTAGAGTTGAAATAAAAGAAATAAATTAATATTGGTCGGAGGTTTCAGGTGTCACCCCATAACATAAAGCTGTTTTACACTTGTTTTTTCACAATTAGGTTTTAGATTTGTATTGAGTAAGGTTATGAAACTTTTTTGGACAGTTGAGTGTCACTCGCGCAATGGTGAGTGGTGACATTGGGGCGAAGGTTTAATTTTTTACTAGGAATAAATACCTACGTACCTATTTTGATGATTTTTTTATATTCAAAAGCAGCTGGTGCTTGTGGTTACGTAGGTACCATTAAAAACTGTCAACATAGAAGTCGGTTTTTTTGTTAAAAATATTATTTACTTCCCTAAGTTAAGAAAACACTGAAAGGATTTCTACAGCTCAAAAGACAGCAGGAGGTCCTTCAATAACAATTCTGGGCAATTTTCGCCGCGGGAAGCCCATTTATGTTCATCTACGATAATATTTTTTATTACCTGTTAAGTTCCACTCACTTACATTTTGTTACATACCTACACACACATGTTGTAGGTATGTCGTCATAGATCAATAATGTACTAAAAAGTATATTGACGAACCCGTGACCTAGTTAGTTCTTATTTACTATCGATCTACTTATTATTCTACATCGATGTTATTTACCTTGTCTGCGAAACTATATTCTGTTATCGTTCGGCAACCCACACAAATGCAGGCAAATGCAGGCTTTCCGCCCCTGTGATTATAGTTCAGTGTTGATTGACGGAGGGAACCTAAAATGCCTTAAGTAAATTTTGTGCACAGGTAATAAAGTTATTTTTGGCGGGAGAGTGACAATTCCATATTCTCGACAACTGAAGTTAAACAACAAGTAACAGGACTAACTATCACTACCAGTCCCTCTCCTAGTCCCTCACCTTATTAACAAACTAACCAACTAAATGTTCTAACAGGATCTAAAAATCTATCAACTGAATTAACTATCCCAGTCCCTATTTGAGTGTTATTCTAGATCGGTCCCAGTTGTCATGAGGGGCAGAGGAAGGGTTCTGCGTCCTCCATAAAAAAGGAGAATGAACAAAATTCGAAGGTGGTCAATTATTCTACGAGTAGTTTTGCTTGAAGGCGACCTCATGAATATGTGCGTGGTGATATTATTATTTATGCAAGTTTTGCGTCAGTAGAGGCGCAACGCAAATAGCGCCCTTGATTTATATTCATAGACAGCAAAAACACTATCAACCCTTCAGGTATGAAAAATAACGGGAATATTCCAAATAAACAACGATGTATCTATTGAATAATTTACTTATTTTATCATAATCGATACATGTCCGATACAGAATGCATATTTATGACATCATTAAGCTCTAGATTCACGGCTTAATTAAAGATAACTACTATGAGATTTCTTTTCAAATTTGTGAGTAGGTACTCTTAGAAACGGCAGAACGGATTTTTATAGGATTTTCACTGGATAGAGGTGTAGAGGATAGGAGGATAGGGGATAAAGGAGAAGGCTGTGGGGCAACATAATAGGCTACTTCTTACCCCGGAATTCCCGCGGGTAAACGGTAAGCGGTAAGCGGGGAAAACTCCTATGTACGAACGAAGTCGCGGACAACAACTAGTAGGTACTTACATGATAAAAAACTTAATTAATTTGTTCCCATACAACGTGACGTTTAAAATTTAATTTCCTTTGTTAACCAAAAAAATGTTTTGTTCCGAGTTAAACTTCGCTCTACAAAAGTGTTCCTCTGGTTTTAAAGCCCAGATTTTAAATGCATCGCAACTTGTAAAGAGCTGGCTGGAACCAAAAAGGTACAAGTAAAACCATGCAAACCTACTGAGAATATTAATTACAATTCGAGACTTCAAGATTTATAATTGAATCACACATTACAGGGAGAAATTCCACATGTTAATTATTGATAATATGTAGGTACCTGATAACGGTGTCGGTTAAATAATAAAAATGTAATATCTCCTGGACAAGCGCAAATTTTTCGCCTGTTCAAGACTGTACCTGGGTGGATTTATAAACATGCACAAAATTCATATTCCGTGTCATAAAAAAATAACATCTCTTCCTAGGATACCGTAATTTATTAAACAGATTGGTTTTGAAGTTGTTTATTAAGTGACTATATCTATATCTGCACAAAATTATTATTTAATTACAAAAACTATAAATACATATGCTAAAAATCATCGCCATCTATTATCTTAATTGCAATGAACTACTTTTCTGGCAAAAAAACTCAAGACCGCGACACATGATGCAGATTACTATTTTGTTTTTGCGTTAATTTAGAGTATATGTGTATCTATAGAAGAGTAAATAATTATTTTTTCATTAAATAACGCTTCTAAAAAATAATGAAATTTTAGCATCAACATTCGTCATTACCGTCACGGTACCGTCAAAGCGAAAACCAAAATCGAGTACGTTAACAGAACTCTGCGTATGATTCCCCGCCCGCTTCCTCAGTTCATAGTAAACTGCGGAAGCGAGTGCATGTCGTCTTACGCGCGCTCCCAATTAAGAAATTTCAGTTGAAGTGTTGAAAATTGTGATCTAGTACCAAACTGCGTCATAACCGTCCGGGCTGTGATTTAAAGTAAGTATTTCAGATAAAATTACTATTAATTGCCTACAACAACCCAAAATATATAAAGATGTATAAACGGTGTTAACATTACTATTTTAATTGACATTCTAGAACAATCGACAGTCAAAGCATCGGAATCGTCATCACCGTACCCATCATCACCGCCTTTAAATAATGACTGGTGATGATTTAACATGTATGGTAATGACGATAGTCTTTCTTCTTATTCAATTGGGGCTTTAAAACAAATTAATAACAAAATTATATAGGTGAATGTATGTTTTTATTTATATACATATACTTCAAGTCTTAAGCATAATGCTGTGCACATATTAAATGTGTTAATTTTATTTATCATCCCTTACCAATAGAAACCGCATTATACAGTCTTCTTCTGTCATTGACTCAGAAGGCGAAGCTCAACCCCAACAAAAAAGACCTGAAACCCTAAGGGCTTTATCGTAGTAGCGGATTGTGAGCGGTGCGGTGCGGGTCGGGCGCGCAGCGAATGCGTCGCGAACACGCCGCGGCTGAACAACGAAGACATGGCGGACTCGTGGCAGGTAAACAACATTTAGCGAGTTAACGGTGAAAACGTCCGCAACGAATCCGCTGCGCGTACGCAGGGCGTTTTTTGAGTACCCGCAACGATTTCGCTGCAAGTCCGCTCCGCTGTGAGGACGCTCATAATCCGCTAGTATGATAAAGCCCTAAAAGGATAGTTGGGTTAAGTTAGGCTAGACATTTTTCCGTGTTACAGGAACTCCACAAAGCTGTAACTAACCGTAAAATATGTATGACAAGGTTTAATTTGCAAGCGAAAAATAATTGTTATATATTTTTTGTTTTAGAATACAACTATGAGTAAAATAAAGCAAACTCCAGGAGAAATTAAACGTAAAAAACAGAAAATAGCTGTAAATAAGAGAAGAAAATATGCGTCTATCAAACAGGATCCCGAATTGTACGAGCTAATAAAAGAAAAAGAAAGGATCAGATATAAAAAGAGAAAAGAGAGAGGTCAATTTGAATCCATCAATGTAAAGAGTCCTAGAGAGCAGAGAGAACAGCGCAAGAAATGGCGTGAAGCAGCCAAAAGATACAGAGAAAAGAAGAAAAATGAATTGAAAGAACAACCCATTCCAATAGAATCTATATTGGTCAAACTAGACGAAAGTGAAGAAACGGATACTACAAACATCCAGGATAAGAACCCATTACCAACGCCCAAAAATTTACAATGTAACTGCGAAGTAAAAATTAAAAGAATTCGTTATTTGGAATACAAGAAACGGCGACAATTGCTCAAAGTTATTGCGAATTTAAAAAAAGATAATAAACGCCTGAAGCTCACTTCTGATAAGAAAAAGAAATATGAAAGTGAAGAACAAAAGAAAAAAAGTGTCTTAAGAAAAGATTTCAAAGCGAAGAAAACTGGAATGTCATCAGAAAATAAAGTTTCTAATTTAATTAAACAATTTTATCTCGATGATGCTAATAGTACCATATGTCCTGGGAAAAAACAGTATATAACTCGATTCAAAACTCAAAAGCAAAAAAGGTATCTCAGAAGTTCAATAAAAGAATTGTATTCAAAATTTTTAAATACTTATAACATGAAAGTGAGCTACTGTACATTTTGGAAATGTCGGCCATTCTGGGTATTGCCAGCCACAGCAGCACAAAGAAATACATGTATGTGTATGGTGCATGCTAATATTGATCTGAAGCTGGAATCTTTATATAAAGCGGGCATAATTCGTGAGAAAAAACATGAAGAACTACTGGAAAGTTTATGTTGCTCGAGATATGAAGAGAAGTGTCTTAAAAGAGATTGTGGTGCTTGCAAAGATAAAATTATTCATTACAATGAATTTTCGAATAACGAAGATATACTATTCCGGAAATGGGTACGTTCCCGCCAATCAATGTCCACAAAAAAAGGCTCGAAAATAGCAACAATCACAACGAAAGACGAAATAAAAGCAAAACCCATTGAAATTATTAATCAGCTACATTTGGACCTCAAATCATTTTTCGAACATTGTTACCTTATTCAAGCACAATACAACACATTAAAAGAGTTAAAAAAATCTTTAACTTTCCATTCTGCTGTGTTACATGTAGACTTTGCTGAAAATTACGCCATGAAAGCCTCTGACGAAGTTCAATCAATACATTTTGGTGGGAGCCGCAAAGAAATTTGTCTTCATAGTGCTGTTATTTATGCGTTTGATTTTCAAAGCAGTGCTATTAAACCCACATCAGTCTGCACCGCCAGTGAATGCCTTAAACACGAAGCACCAGCTGTTTGGGCACATCTCATCCCGTTAATAAAAAAAACAATTATAGATAATCCATTCATTGATACGTTACATTTTCAATCAGACTCGCCCACCAGCCAGTATAGAAACAAATACATTTTTTATATGATAACGCAACTATTTCATGATTTCCCCCAAATCATTGATATAACATGGAACTATACTGAAAGTGGGCACGGGAAAGGCGCCGCGGATGGAGTGGGAGCTGTGATTAAAAGGACCGCTGATTTTGCAGTAAATCATGGCACTGACGTAAATAATTTTGATCAATTTATGAACATAGTGCAAGCACGCACCAATATTACAGTAATTGCGGTAAGTGAAGCTGATGTACAGAATAGAGAACAGATGTTTCTAGAAAATCTTCAAACATTCCCTGGTACCATGAAAGTACATCAGGTGCTATGGAATCGGAACTGTAATAAATTAACGTTCAGAACCTCAAGCTGCTTCCAATGTAAATGTGGGCAGATATGTGAACATGGAAAGCACTTAGGCTTCATGCAAATTCCAGATTCTACGGAAACAATTATAACTCCGGAGGAAATAAACCATGTCACTCTGTTAGCATCGACGAAGAATTCGGCTCTTATAGATGTAACAAATTTACCTAGTACTTCTAAAATAATTACGACAAGGTCTCCCTCAAACATAAAGATACTTTCGAACAAAGTGATAAAAAAAGTTTAATTATGTAGATTAAGTTTGATTATAAATGACACCAAAACCATAGTAGTATAAAAAGACTGAACTGACTGAACAATTAGGTTAATAAGCAAATATTATATCAGATAGATACCAAAGGCATGACAATATGTATGCTTAAGATATATGTTTAACATATATGTTTAATTAAAGATTTCTTATGCTGCTATTAATGTTTAGTATGGTGGTTAAGACTGATTGTGATTGACTAGATCTGTGATATTGACACTGATTGTGATATGGTAAATCGTAGAAAACGAAGGATAATTATAATTAAAGAATGGTAAATAAGGAGCACGGGATTGACTATAATAAGATTGATGAAAATAATTACAAGATATATTGTAGTGAAAAGGGGAAATATATAATAATAGCAGAGGATAATTATAATATAAGGAGCACAGGATTGACTTATAATAAGGTTAATGAAAATTATTACAAGTGATCTTGTAGTGAAAAGAGGAAATAGATAATAAAAGCAGAGGATAATTATGAGGATAATAAAGCAATTGCAATTAAGGAGCAAAGGCCTGACTATAATAATAATGAGTACTTATAAATAAAATGTTTTTTTTTCGTTTTTCGTAATGTAACGTAATTAGCATTCATTAAAATATTTTCGTTCAATTTGTGTATTTTTTCATAAATCGTCATCACCATTCGCATGAAATCATCACCAATCATTGATAAATCATCACCATGCCGTGGACGTCATCACCATCTTACCTCATAATATAAAAAAACAAATATCTTTAGTTATATACGACGGATTTTTGTCTAAACACTATATGTAGACATCACAGTTATCCTACAATGATTTGATCAGATTTTACTCGGATTCAAAGGCTTTCTAAATTTTTTGTTTATTTTATTTGAAGAAATTTTTTTGATGTAAATCCACCCACCTATTGACACATTGGATGCCTTCTAACACTGTAGTGGACGATAAGTTTCGCTCCCCGTCGCAATTTGCTACCGTCACAGTAGCTTTGGTAAATACATATAAACTTTCCATGATCATTTGTGGTCGTCCTACACTTGCTGGTTCACTATTACAAACGTCTGCGCGCTTGTGAGTGACCGCGGTTACCGCGGTTAGTATCTATCTGTTCTTTGTGTAAAAGCACGGCATAAAGGACTGCGCACATTACAACGACTCCACGCCAACGCGGTTACGGAGCAACTCGACGCTGTGGTCTTCTCTCCGTCCCCCGAAGGGCACGGGCGGAATCAATCGGGACGTCAGTCCCCTGTAGAGGTTTTCTAGCGCGGTCCGTCAATACGGACCGGTCCTTGGGTTGAGTCCATGCGGGCTCGCGGGCTCATGTACCGACTGTGGCGGTCTGGGTCTTCTGAAGCTTCTGATGGTATTGCTCGATCGCTATAAGTTGCTGCCACCGTCTTCACGCTGCCTGAGCGGTCTCGCCCTACCAGGTGGAACCGCCGCTTGCCGCGACGGAAGCCCAGCAGGAGCTGACCAGCGATCAGGCGCGACTCACGGGCAGCAGCAACGGTTTTCTATTTCTTCAGGTATTCATTCTGGAAGCGGGTGGCCAGTCGAACTATCCCCTGTCCCGCTTCCCTTTGTGACATGGAGCCCGCGGCGTACGCGTTCTGCCAGTCACTGACGTCCTCTAAAAAGCCCTTCGGGGGCGGATCTTCTTTCTTCTTCCTTTGCTTTCTCTCCTTTCTGGAGGGCGCGGATGCATTCTGTGGGTCGTTTGCCGGGGCCATCAGCGATGACGCTGACGTTTCCTCAACGACGGCTTCGTAAACCGGCTCCACCGGTCTTGGTTCCTCCGGTTTGGACTCCGTCTTCTTAAAGCGGAGGGGACGCGCGCTGTCAGACAGTGCCACCGTTCCCGCTCGGCGGTTCCGGGCCTCTCTGCGGCGCACGGGACATCTTGCGAAGTTAGCCGGGTGAGGCCCGCCACAGTTTACACATGTGGCAGGTTCTTCCCGGGGCCTCGGACACAGATGGGCTTCATGTTGGTCTCCACACCTCACGCATGCCAGCCGACGGTGGCAGTTGCGGGAGGAGTGGCGGAAGCTCTGGCAACGGTGGCACTGAGCTGGTTTTCTTTGGCCTCTCCAGGCCTCTATTCTTATACCGGGCATACACAGCAACTCAGTCACTGCGTAAATGCCCGGTATTAAGTTGTCTGTTCGGGCCAGGACCGCGTAGAATACGCTCCCCGGTCTCCCTCTTCGACCAAACACTTGGCGCACGCCCTTCGGGTTGTAGCCCAAGCGCTGGAGCTCTTCCTTGATCTCTTCAGGAGAAGTGTTCGTTGGCAGCCCCTTGACTGCCACTTTGAGGCACCTCTCCGCTGGTAAACCGTAGGTATGCCACTCTACGGAGCTATCTGTTTCAACGAGTCTGGTCATGTACGCCCTGATCAGCTCGTACTCTTCTTGATCTTTGGGCCGGAAACGAATTCCCCGCCCGTAGGGTTGAGAGATGGGCGCACGGCCCAGTTCTTCTTTTAGCACCCGTAGGTGGCTAGTCCAGTTAGGTAGTACTTCAACTACCAACGGAGGGATTCTTTTTGCCTTCTTGGGGGCTGCAGCTTCTCCTTCCGGGTCGCTTGGGCGATCGGACGTGGCGGTCGGCACGGCTTGAGCGGTGCTCGGCGCGGTGGGCGACGCGGGACGCGACGTTGCGGACGGAGCGGCGGTCGGTGGTGAGCGCGGTATCGCGGCGGCTGGTAGGCGTAAGCGCGGTGTCTCGCGGGCGGTCGGCTGCGGGCGGGCGCGCAGAGGCGCGGCGGCGGCCGGTTGTGCGAGCGAGAGCGCGGCGGCAGTTGGCGGCGGTGCGCGCGGGGGCGCAGCGCTAGATGGCGCTGCGCGCGGGGGCACGGCGGCGGTTGTAACTGAGCGCGGTGACGCAGCGGCGCTGGCAAAAGAGCGTGCTGGCGCGGGCGGGGGCGTTGGCGGCTCGGCGAGGGCAACCGGGGCCACTCTCGGAGCCGGCGCTTGCCTTCCACGCAGACGCGGATCTCTTAGCAGGTGTGCGTTCGGTGGGGGTTCCGGCTCCATGCGCGGACGCTTGGCTGCGCGTTCCTCCCCTCCTTCCTGCTGTCCCTTGTGGTGGGATGATGATGGCGGCTGGATGGCGCTCTCGAGCGCCTTCCTCTCTTCCTCTGGCAGCTCTGGAACAGCCGCCCCCTTCAGCAATCGCTGCCTGTGCTTGAGATGGCGGGCCAGGGCGGCCTGCGCATCGTCAGACAGGAGCCCGTGCTCAGACAGCTTCGCTGCGATCACGCGGTCGCGCGCCAAGGCGGTCGCGGGTGATCGGTCGCGTGGCGGGTCCGGCACAGGGCTGGAGGATCGCGAGGGGGTACGGCTGCTCGGTCCCGGAATCGTGTGGACATCACGGGAGGCGGCTTGCGGGGGCTCAGCGCTGTGTATCTCAGCGACTGAGTGGCGGCGTTCTCTTTTCGGGATGCGCGATGGTCCGGCGGCTCCTCATGACGGGATCGGGGCGGGGCGCTTTGCGTCAGCGAGCGCCCGGGGTCCCCTCCCGCCGTCCGTAGAAGGGCTGGGTGACGTTTCATCCGGTTCTACGACTGTCGCCGGTGCCTTCTTTAGGTACGCGGCGATGCCGGGCGGCGGAGTTGGGCTTGGCTTCTTTTTGGGAAGCATCTGCCCACGGTCTGAGCACCGTTAGCCGTGAAAACGGCTCGGCTTGAATTTTTCAGCAGGCATTGTATAAACTCGGTATACATATTTCAAATCTCAGTAGTTAAAAATTGTTTGTGTTTTTTATCTAAGTCTAAGTTTACATATATGTAGGTATTTATAACTAAGTTTTATAATAAGTACTATAAACATGTCCACGAAGCATGCCGTGGCAACCTGTTATTAAGACTGTACTAAGCTAATAACTATGATAAAGTTTTTTCGCAATGTAAATATATAAGTGTGACTTTTGTTGGTTGTCCTAAATAAATAAATAAATAAATTATAACGAGTTAAAATTTCTTATTTTTGTCACTCACGTACTCACATACTGACTGACCGATTATCAAAAGTTTAAGGCAAAAAAAGTTTAAGTTTAGCAGACATAGAAGCTTTAAATTTAGAAATATGAATCCTGGGAAAACTAAAATATTTTGGAAATTAACCCTTGGGGAAGCGCAATAAGGGAGGGAAAGTTAGGATGGAGATCAGATCAAATATTAAATTCAATTTATCAAGCGAGTATCCGCACATGACTTTTCAATGGAAGACAGATTATTTACTTTAATGTATTGTGTTTACAGTTCCACAATGATCTTTTGGCGCGTGGCTAACGTGAGGGTGACAGAGACATCGCATTATAGGGAAGGAAAACTGTAAGGCGCTGTCTCTGTCACCCTCACATCAGCCACACGCCAAAAGATCCTTATAGGACTATATTATACAGACAACTGAAATTACACATTTGTTCCAACACACAGATACCCACTCGTTACAATACGGCAACATGACTTTAAAAAACACCAATACCCATCGTTTCACGTCACACGAGTGATTCAATCGTTCAATCACTCCCTCGTTTATTCATTTAATTATTCATTCATTCATACGTTCATTCATTCAATCGCTCACTTATACGTAACTCTTAAGTATATGTATAAGTGAATAAGTACATAAGCGAACAAGTATATAAGCGAGTAAGTACATAAGCGAGTAAGTAAATAAGCGAGTATGTATATAAACTGGTAAATAAATAAACAGGTAAGTATATAAGCGAGTAAGTACATAAGCGAGTAAGTATATAAGCGAATAAGTACATAAGCGAGTAAGTATAGAACATGTCCAAAAATTCAACGATAAGCGGGAACTGGAGGGTGAACAATTGCTCATGACTACTTCAGGAAAAATAAGAAAAAAAATCATTCGATTAGATGTTAACATTACGTAACAACTTAGGACAGAAAGGCCCATAAGTAAGAAATAACCGACTCCTTCTTTTGTTTTCCTTATTTCTTGGTGGGAAACGGCAAAATATTTTTCAGTAGACACTTGCAATAATAAACGCCTTTGTAAAAATATATGACTCAAATTATTTGTTTATTAAAAAAAATATATCTACCATTTAAATAGCCACTTAATAAATTTAACAATCCGATGATTGACATGTAAGGGTTACTTGTGATCATCCAAGGTCAAAGTTACAAAAATATGTCTATATCTTTTAACACATGCAAACACTCAGACAAATAAATACACACACACACACACACACACACACACACACACACACACAAAATCCACTGAAAGCAAATACAAATATTACCTGTAATAAAATATCTCCTGTTTGTAACCGGCCGTCGATCTTGGCCGCTCCACCTGCCGCCAAGCGTGTTATGCTGACATCTCCGCAACTCTCGCCTCCTGCTATGCTCAGCCCCAATCCACTCGCTCCTCGCTCCAGCGTCACATCTGCAGTCTCCCAAACCGAGTCACTTTCCGAATCCGATGAGTACTGCGGGAAATATATGATGTGAGAAATGTAAATGACAGTTCAATTTATTTTATTACCCCCGAGCACGTGGGGAATCAATATCGGAATATTATTCTCGTGTTGTCGGAGGGTCTGCGTTTGGCTTCTGGGTGTGTGATGAATTTTAATCAATTTTCTATTCTGCTTTACGATTGGTGTTTACATGTCATGTTTTTAAATTGTCTGCAAGTATGTTGGAAAAGGAAGACTGGGGCTTGGGGTTAGAATGATCTGTTATTTTGACGCGAAATGTCTTTCAGTTTGGTTATAAAGTAGATAAATAATAAATGCATGAGTATTGGACATGTGATATAAGAATAAGTGGTATTTGGGCAGTACACTATCATTTGAGGATGAGGTACTATTTACTGGTACTGAATATTTTTTGAGAATGAGGTAGAGGTATACATACCTATATTATAAACATCATCCTCTTCTGACGCAGTCGGGTAAAAGTAAAAATAAAAGAATAGCTATAAAACTGTAAAAAGAAAAGAATAGCTATGATTTTATGAGTGTTTATGCCGAGTTCGTTTGTAAACTACAAGAAGCGCTTAAAAGCTTGTGTTACAAAAGTAAAAGAAGGGAAATAATAAGTTACACGAGGAAATATAAGTTAATGCATGATGTCATTATAATATTTGACTCAGATAATGGATAACGGTACAGAAATTCTAAAAACCGACCAAGTGCGAGTCTGACTCGCGCACGAAGGGTTCCGTACCATTATGTTTAAAAACGCCAAAAAAATGTGGTCTGTTGTATGAAAGCCTCACTTAAATATTTAATTGTTTTATTGTAGTCTTATATTATTAGCCACAACGCCATCTCTTGGACCGAAAGGTAACTAAACTATCGTCGGCGTCCACTGTGGGCGCCCACTTAAATATTTATTTTATTCTGTTTTTAGTATTTGCTGTTGTAGCGGCAACAAAAATACATCATCTGTGAAAATTTCAATTATTACGGTGTAACTATTACGGTTCATATGATACAGCCTGGTGACAGACGGACGGACGGACGGATGGACAAGTCTCAGTAATAGGGTCCCGTTTTACTCTTTGGGTACGAACCCTAAAAAATTACGTAAGTATGAAGCAACGCAAATACGTCTGGACGTTTCACGATGAAGATTTAGTTTATTTATATTTAGGAAAATATAAAAAATATGAACAGTGTCTTGGTTGTTAAAACCGATAATAGGTTATCGTAGCTCTTGCACATCGATAACTTAACTACTCTTGTTAATCTTGTTTAAAAACAGCGAACGCGATCTACATAATATGTTAGTGGATAACCGTTTGACAAAGGGAGATCTCCCGCCAGGCGCGACGACATGACTGGGACCCAAGTGAATGCTCTGGCTTTGCAAATATGTGTGCAAGTGATGTAGAAATCTTTGACAGCGTGATTCCATTTTCGTGAAGTCATCGTAACATGTGCTATTGCCACAACGAGTGCCAAAAAATTTTGAGCGTTTTCGTTCTTCGGAGGACTTGTAAAATCGCCGATGCTACCCTCAGTTGTTGCCATTACATATCAATGTCGAAAGACATTGGAGGCCTTCGAATAACAAAAAACACGAGACACCTAGGTAGGCATTTAACCTTTCAGCTAATTCGTGTTGGAGTATGCTCTCCACAGTTATAAGAATTTATAATGTAATCTACGGCTAATATAACTAAAATCACAAAAAATACGACTCTAGAAAATGCAAAAAGCAAAACATAAGTAATAAGAGTCGGTCAATAGGCCTGCATACTTTTTTAGTACTGAATGCTTCTTGAGTGTTTGAATCCATTTTATGTTACGTTTATAACGCGGCTTACCACACGTAATGTTTTGTCCGATTGGCCCGACTAGTTTCCCTAGGAGGCCTACATGAATAGTACATATTAAAAACCCGAAACTACTTTCTGAATGTTCAATCACTGTCAATATTCGACCGAATCAAGATCTGTTTGTTGTCGTAAATAGAGAAAGAATAAACACACAGATAGGCACAAAACTTTCTTTGTTGAAAACTGCAAACATGATAAACAGATACGGCAAAGTTAAAACCGTAAATTCTTCAAAAGGACTCGCAACTATCTCCTAAGATTAGATCTCAAATAGCTCGGATACCCCATTTTTGTAGTATAAGCGCTTTGCGAGAGATACTGAATTCCCTACAGTATTATCCGTGTGTAAGATTATAGGCAACGTAACCGTAGAATGTTTTGGCAGTTTATTTTTAGAATAAGCCATACGTCACAGTAGCCTCTTGTCGAGTCTCAAAACAGTATTTCTTTTCACTTTTAACTTTATGTATTTTAGAGTATGCTTTCCTCGACAACATTGACTTTTTTCTAGATATATTTCTAGATATATTTTTTCTGGATAGGTTTTGATAACCATTTAAATTCGTACTTATGTTATTTGTTCAATTTAACGAATGATCTTTATTACGGAACTAAATTATCAAATGAGCATGCAACACGTCACTTCTGCTTCTTCCCATGACAACAGTAACCAACATAATATATAAATAGACTCAAATAGTGACTGGGAAGGTTAATGCGGTTACCAGATATGTGGGACTGTTACTGGTAATTCGTCCTGGAAGTTGTGCAACTAGTAATTATTAGTATTCTAATTCGGTCATAGAACCATGACACGGCAGAAACGGTAATAACTACCACTGCATATTATGGTGGTATTAAAAATGGCTAACTCTGTTTTTGTAAATATAAAGTTGATACCTAGGTATGCGTTATCTAGGTAATTTCTATACCCTACCTAGATAACGCAAAGCTCCTTTTTAACTGAGTTCTGGAAATTTTTTGCACTAACCTCATAATTACAAAGCCGCAACAAGTGTGATGTTGGAAGGTGAGTCATTAATTTTAATAGCTTACTTAACAAACTTGAGGTTGTAATTTGGTCCAAAATTATTATGAAGTTTACATTGTGCAAGCTTTGCTTCACAAACACTGAAATCCCAACTTCATCCGTTTATATCAAAAAGGATGTTTGTACTGCTCGCTCTTTCTGTGTGAACTCAGGAACTGGGACGCTCGCGCGCTCGTTTAAAATTGCACGATGCCATCGTTTAACGGCAAAGCTGGCGACAAACTACGAAGTCGTGAGTCAACGACTTCGTAGTTTGTCACGAGCACGTGTTTACCTTATTGCTTAAAACACTGTCAAAGTTAGTATTTCCGCAAAGGGTCATAGAAATAAGGGTTTATTAACAAATTTTAGGAAAGTGGTCTCAAACTCGAATTCGCTGTCATACTTTATGTCAATCGCTTGGGGACAAGCCTATCTTTTTAATGTAGGTATTTATTATTTTTACTGAAAGGTCGGTCTCCAACATTCCACGGGGAAAATGAAGGATGTTTGTACACAGGTATCGCCTATTTGAAACCCTTAATGGTGGAGTTTCCCCAAAAACATTCTTAAGTAAATGTTGACGTTTAAAAGGTCTCTGCTGTAAAAAAGCCCACTGCCGCTATTTTTCTTGGACATTTATTAATTTGTCAATAAGGATAAACGGTCCGTTAAAAACTAAAGTTCACAATCAAGTTCTGATGTACCTACAGAATCTACAGCCTCGATGACTTACATTTAAAAAATCACCTAGAAGAAAAACACCTAGAAACAACTTACATAATATATATAATATGTATAATGTCCGAGTTAATCATCGTTTGTCAATGATGATGATTGGGATAATGGTAGCAATGATGATGATAATGTTGGTGACTAAGAAGATAATCAATATTATGATGTTGACTTTGAAAACGAATAATCCGTCAACATAATAGATTAAGTTTAGTGTTTCCTGATTAATTACAATACTAACAACTTTTTTTTGCTAATAGTTACCTACTTCCTTAGCGTCATAGATTAAAACTTTCTGTACACAATGGATTCCAATAAAACAATAAGTATAAACGATGTGTCTAGAAAATAAACAATATAACCGAGTAAAGTGTCGAGTACCTGGTAAGTTCCGGTAGGCTGTCGCGTTGTATCCGGACTCGACGGCGTCTGTTCTCGCCCGCCCTCGTAGTCGACGTTGCCTACAAACAAAGCAAAGAGATACAAAAATGTATTTCGCAATATTTCTTCTTGGTAAATAATGGAACTTTTGAGTTATATTTTGATTTTAATTGTTTTCTGTTATTAATTTTTCTATATTAATGGATAATTTTGTATGTGTATGTACAAATCCTGTAATATACCTATTAGTAATTGCTCTGAAGTCAAAATGTCTAGTTCTGTTTTTTATTGCGTAATTTGGTATTAGATACTTGGGCCGACTAGAGATTAGGAATTATTGATTGTAAAACATTTTATTTTCATCTGACGCTGGTGGCAACTACTTACTTGAAAAAAATAATGATGGGTGTTTACAATACTCGTTGTTTCTTTTGTTATGTTTATTTTCTTTTCAAACCTTTTATTTGATACAAGTTTCTTAATAGTCTTTCTAAAGGGTATCATTATTTGTTTTATTACTCTTTATTTATTTTGCTCAGACTATTGAAATAAATTAAATAAGAAAAAACTTTTAAAACAAAACTTCAGTCTATTTCGCCAGCAGTTGCGAACAAACTATCCAGCCGTTACGCCAACTGTGAAAAAATCTTAGATTCAGTTTCGATTTAAATGCAGCTGACGGTACCGACGAACTCAGGATACAACACTTCCAAAAGTTTGGTGCACCTGCGTTACTGTCTTCGTAACTATTTTTAATTTAAATTAAAGCACATATACTCAACTTGTGTCCCAACTCCCAATTTAGAAGTCGCAAATGATAATATTTATTGTAAAGTGAATATAGCTTTTACCTTCAACAATTAAATGACCGTTGAAAATAATGTCCATACGAATTGCGCTTTATGAACAGCTCCGATGAAGTTATTTGTGAAAGATAATAAATATGTATTTACACAATGATGAGAAAGAAAAAGTAGCTATATAAAATATGATATTAGCAACATTGAACTGTCACTCACGTTTGCACGTGATCATTGCAAATAGCGTGAATTGTGATTTTGAGCTGCTTAATCAGTTGTCACATTTATGTATGTTTTATAAATTGAGAATCAATTAAATAATTTATTCACATAATTTACTGCATCTAATGATGATGTCTGCGGTACGGCAGATATTTCGGACAACATTTTTCGTGGTTATTGCGATTGATCCTACATAAACGTCTTCTATATTTTTTATCTTTCAGTCTGTCTGCGCATTTGTTTCCTCTGATCTCATAAACGGCTTAACCCTCTACTGCATGAATTATGAAGGAGATGGATAAAAAATATTTAACTATGTAAAACTCTTTATTTATATACT
>DWJQ01000172.1:0-17276 GCA_018248915.1 Hesperia meskei straton | reverse complement strand
TATAGGACTCTGAGTCGTATAAAATGGGCCTTTTCTTGGTGATACCGACGTTATAGCGACGTAACGGCGACAAGCTTGTAGAACCAAAAGTTATCGCTGGCACGTTGTGGCGACCTGTTAAATGTTTGTTGGGTAAGGTTGCCAGACTCAAGGATCTTGCTCAGAGTGTTGTTGATGGTAGTCTGAAGCTTCTCGCTAGACTCTCCAGTAGCAATAAGGAGAACATCATCTGCGAAGGCCTGTATGTGGATGTCTGTATTACTAACTTTCTGGAGAAGCCCGTCAATCAGGGTGTTCCATAACAGGGGGCCACAAGTTGACCCCTGAATGCAGCCTTTGTTATTTTTAATGCTGACCTCTTCGCCCGCATATCGTAGCAGGATCTTCCTGTCCGAAAGATAACTGGAGACTAACCTCAGCATGCCAGGTTCCACTCCTTTAGCTGCTAGCTGAGCGATGATTGCAGGCCACCAAGCATTATCAAAAGCGCCCTCTATATCGAGGGACACTGCAATTGCTATTCTCTTAGTGTCCATAGCTTCCCGGATCATGTTAGTGGCATCGTATAGAGCATCTTCTGTGGATTTCTGTGGCATGAACCCGTACTGCCCGATGTGGAGCTTACCAGAGTTTCCCAGCTGCCACATTATCCTGTTAGCAAATATTTTTTCAAGTATCTTCCCAAAGATTGGTAAGAGGCCGATGGGACGGTACGCTTTTGGTATCGTGTAATCGTCCCGTCCTAATTTGGGAATAACCTTGATAGTGGCCACCTTCCAGATGGTCGAGAAGTGCCCAATACTTAAACATTGGTTGTATATCGCAAGCAGGGTCTCCGGTTTCGCTATATAGGCTTGCTTGCAGATGTCCGCGGTGAAGCCATCCGATCCTGGAGCTTTTTGGATACTCATTTTATTTATTACTGTGAGTAGTTCCGTCTCAGTGAAGGGAGTGGTTGTCAAGATGGGCGTGTTATGCAAGCGTTGTACTATCTGGCCTGCTGAGGAGCGGATCTGAGTTTGTTCTGTGGTGTCAGTTTCTGGGTTATCCTGAGGATAGAAGGTGTTTGCCAGTATTAGGGCTGAATCCTCTGATGACAACATACATATTACTGCTTTCTGAGGACCTCAGCAGCTTGTCTTCTCCGCGTGGTGAACAGCTCTTTATGATCCGCGGTAAGCGCTTTTCCAAACTCCGTTCAGCTATATTCGACCTGCGGCTCACCGGGCGCTTTAGATTTGGCCCACCTAAATTCGATGGCAAGCTATTCATGTTAACAACGTAAGTTAGTCAATTCATTCGTTTTAGTCTTATAGTCCAGGTCTTACCTGGATAATCCAGTCTGGATTAGAATCTGATCGCAGATGTGATGCTTTCCTTTAAAACTATAATAATGAATTAATTACATTGTCGTTTCTAAAAATGTAAGTGAACTTAATTGGAATAACTTCTTACGCCTTACTAATACACTGGCGCCTATTTTTACCACACTGCGTCAGATCAGACGGGTAATATTTTTTTTTAGTAAGTAGGTACACTTACCATAATTATGTATTCATAAGGTACATAGTTAAATAATAAAAGAAGTTTTAACATTGAGCTTTATTCAAGAATTAAACTTGTTTACTTCCACATTCATTTTAAACAGTCAGTTAAATCAATGCACACAAGATATTCAACAGATTGTGTAAACCTTTGAAAATAAGTCTTCTTTATTTAACTTAATTGGAAAAAAGATCACAAGTTCCGAGGCTGATAAAGTGGTTTACGTTTTTTAACTGGACTAGATAAAACAATAACTAAAGTCTGAGATTTTTCTGTAAAATCAATCACTCAAAATATCTAATGTATAAAAATAGTTAACAAATGAATTACTTAACTCAAACTTGAGACGTCGAGTGAAGAAATGCCACTTTATCAGCCCCATTAGAACGCTACCCAACAAACCTCATTACTGAACAGACCCGATCGGATTCCTTATATATCATTAATATTTCAGCGTAATATATAAAATAAAATGCATTTTCATAAAATTTATACAATTAGATCATCTAATATTATGCAAGGAACAAAACACATAAAATTTCATATAACCAAATCTTAAACTGAAACTGTCCTCTCAATTTATAGATACTGAAGTTTTCAATATGAAAAGTGTCGAGGGGCATTTGCATAATAATAAAAATAATTAAAAAATTCTTCACAAGTACATTTACTTCAGATTTTAATTACATAACTTACTTCCACATGATAATTATATGCGCTAATATCCACAGATAATTTATAATATATAATAATAATACATTAAAATGTCATGCAACTACAAGATGAGTTTAAAGAAGTTTCTGAAGTGAATTATATTATAAATAAAATTAACGGAAGTTTGGAACATCATTTTTACTAATTAATAGCACTAATCATCGATTTTTAAAATTGCTAATGGCTCTACTCTGTATACATAAGTACAGAAAGTTTATTAGAAATTGTGCAATATTATATACAGTAATTTTTCATTACTGTCTTTAATTATAATAATAATATAATCTCCAATAAGATTAGGTTAAATATTTAAAATTAAAAATATAATACATCTTGCTTCAGAGCCAAATTATAATTCATAAATAATGTAAAGGAAACATTAAAATAACAACACAGTTTTAGAAGTTGTGTGCTCGACTTATTAAAAATTATATAGTAATAGAAAATGTAAGCATTTTATAAATTCGAAAGTTTGGGAGGCGACGGCACCTTACACACTTTTCCTACAATTCCATTACAATTTTAATCTTTATACATATTTTAAGGTTTAGTGTTGTAACACACCTCATATTATATTTAACGACATTAATCTAGGAAGCATAATTTAAAAATGGCTCCCAAAGTGGCAGTGCCGTTTCGGTAGATTTAACAATTTTATACAATAATTAATCTGTATACTCAAAACAGTTTTCCATTTATGTATTCTTCAGTTTTTCCATGTTCTAAATTTCTTTCAAGATACAGAACACTGAAATATGTAATTAAATATATGTAGAAACTAGGTTGGGTGTTATTTGTAAATCTACCTTATGCGTTAAACATACCTCTCGAGCATAAATTTAATGTTCTACCCGTAAACTGGCATTTTACAAGGGTGGATCGTTCGCTTCTTAATCACACGTCCACGTGAAATGCTTCATTTCCCTAAAGATTTTTCTGTTTCAAATATTAAAATAAAAATAACTATATCAAGAGGACTTCTCACAGGTTCCAATTATAACTCAGCTAAAATTTTACTGCAAGGCTGCTATAGATACCCAAATTACAGCCTCTACAGTACCTGGACTTATAGAAATTTTAACCAAAATATGCTATAAAAGTTATACAGTATTTACAGAACTCAAAATCATGAAATTATAGCTTTTATGGTTATCTGGTCAAAATGTCAAATGACATTTATAAAAGAACTAAAATGTTATGTACAATATATTTACAACATTAATAATTAACCTAAAAATCTAGCCCTACTCCATCAAACGTACTTTGTCATCATTGTTACGCTTGCGACCCTTAGCATGCGCTAGCATCGTAACCAACTTTTTATGGCTGTCGCCGACAATCCATCCGTGCTGCTGGACATGCTCGGGTTCCTCGTTTCCGTCTGCCCAGAAGGATGTGGCCGGACGCAGCCGCGGCCCGATGCCCGAGGGTCCAGGCAACGAAAGCTGCTGGGTATAAGCGGTGCTACCACCACTCGATCGGCTCGTCCCGACCACGCCGCTACTCGTCCCAGTATTTCGATTACTACTACTTACCCTGCTTTCAAAATCTTGTTTCTTAACCGAAACATGTTTATTACCTTTTCGTCCTCCACTGATCTGTCCATCTCTTTTTTTCCCTTTCCTTTTACGACCTACATTCATTACCACTGATTCGGCACTGTTCGGTCTCGGTGGCATACTGTCCAATTCTGATTCTGAACTCCAAGTCTCAGCTAAAATGTTCTGTTTACCGACGGTACATTTCCGTCGCGCTCGTTGTCTAGCCACACCTGCATCATCTGAGAATGCATCATCGTCGTAATAGTCAGCTTTAAATTCAAAGCTTGTCTCATACTCCGCAACTGTTTCTTTTTTTCTTGAAAACGTTCTATCCCTGGATGATTTATCGTAACTGTCATATGAGATGTTGTCACTTTCAGGTGATGCTATTAAATTTTCATTAATGTGGATATTGTTTGGTATCGGTAATTCATATTTATTTTCAGATATAATGTCGTGCTTTTTCGATGGCGCTGGTTTACAGTCTTTTGAAATTCTGCCACTCTTTTTCAAATCATCGAACTTTTTAGATGTTGAAGGTCCATAATCAAATGGTGAAGAAATATCATGTCTACTAGACGATAACCTTGTTGGAGATGATTGCTGTGATAACAAAGAACTGTTTCTCCTAGAAGCTGCACTGTCAGAACTCAATGCAGGAGACGGGCTCCGTATATTCTTTGAAGATTCATTATTGTTTGTAGTTTTTAAATCATACTTTGATAAAACAATGGGTGAAAAAACTCGCTTTTTTTGTGGTGCGCAGCTTTCTCTTTCAGAAGATTCATCGTCATTCATAAGCACAGAAGAATTTGGCTCTTCCTCCAGGAGGCTATCAAAAAGTTGATCAAGGTTAGCCTTGGGTTTAACGATTTCCTTGGGCTTCACGCTCTTTTTTTCTGACCGTACAGCATTGTGTTTAAAGATTTTACCCATAACAGCGTTCTTTTCCATTACGTCTTTTCTTTTTAAAGGCGAAAAAGATTTCTTAACTTCATTGCTACCTTTAACGTTACCTAATTCACACGACATTAAACTGTTTTCAGTTTCATCATCACTACATACATAATCATCCGACATATATACAAAGTCATCTCCATCCGACACGCTGTCGCTCGATAGCGCTTCATCACAGTCAGGAATAACTTTCGATGAACTTTGCACGTCTTTCTTCTTTTTTAAATTTCTAAATCTTTCCATAACAGTAGATGGTCTAAGCTCAAAAATTTCAGGCTCCTCATTGTCTAAAAATTCATAAACGTCAATATTTTTCTGAGAAGATTCTATAGAAGCATTGGAATCGAGTTTACGGGCTAAAATTGAATTTTTTCTGTCTCTTTTCTTTTTCGAACTTCTCTTTTTCTTTTTCTTGGAGGAAGTAACAATGGGAGGTACAATAGATGACATATCGATATCAGATGTTAAAATTGAAACTTTAATACTATCGAAACCTTTTAACGCACCTTTGGTAAGCACAGTATTTCGATTGTGTTTCTTAGAGTTCCTTTTTCCTTTTTTCTTGTCCGACTTCTTACGACTTTTAAAACTGTAACAATATAAAATAAATGCAATAAATATAGCATAAAAATACACATATTTTTATAAAGGTTATATAAACAAAAATATGACCTTTTTACAGCTATTTCTTATTTTACAGAAGATCGAAACGCATTTTGTTAGAATTTAAAAAAAAGTAATATTACCTGGTAGTGGGTTCTATGGATGTTTGCACGAGTTTAGCTGCTGCAGCCTGAGATCTACATTTTCGCTTGATTTTATCAAATTTATCTTCAAACATGTCAATATTCTCAATTATATCTAAATTCTTCTTTTCTTTTGTTTCTAGGGAATTTTTTAACTTAGAAGTATCTTTCTTTACCGGTCTGTCTGTATCTACTTCGGGACAATTGTCTTGTACTATTTTTTGAGTTATCTTATCCCCACTTAGTAAAGGTTGAAATTTACATGCTGCTTCTTTTAGTCCAGATATTAGATCATGTTCCAAGTTTCGTACTTCTTCACTCTCTAATATATTTTGAGCTGTTATAGAATCTACGTCACCATCACTCTTAGAGTCATCTTTATCATCAATTATATCTTCAATTATTCCTGGTTTAGATCGAGCAAATGTTTTACAATTTGTGTCTAGACTTGACGTACTAGTAGAAGGTGGTGGATAACGATCAGCGCTGTTAGCTTGTTTGGAACTGCTTGATAATGGAACAAAATTTGCCATCCCTGATAAACGTGCAGACGTATGTATAATCGGTTTCTTTTCTAAATTGGGGTCTGTATCACATTTTGCATAACGACTAAACTGCAAACTTAAACCTGACTTCGGATCATATTCTTTAGCGCTCGTACAAGCAAGTGCATAACTACTAGGGCAGCATGGAAACAAAGGCGCACTAATATTCCGATCTTCAGTTTGACCTCTATTTGAGTCTTTCAATAGTTCACAACAATCTAAAAACAAAGCTTGGTCTCGGCTTAGATTTCTCCGGGCAAGTTGCTTCTCCCTAACCGCTTTACGAACGTCAAGCAGAACTTGTTGTAATGTAGGCAGTGTGAACTTAGTTTTCGATTGTTTCTTACTTTTCATTTTATGTTCTAAAATCCTTAGCCTGTCTAGGTGTTCTTTAAAAATTACAAGACAGTTAAAATCTTCTGAGGCTGCTAAATTTCCAGGTGTTAATGCATTTCCTGACAATTTGGAAGCATGCAATAAAGACATTTGGTGTCGTACTAAATTATCGATTCTTTGGAATTCTTTCTTGCATAAATGACAATATAATGTAGCTGACCTAATGCTTAGACTTTCATTACTCTTTGCTGGTAATTTTGTATGATCCGAAGGCTCAGAATATGTCGTGTTTTCTTCCTCTACCACTTTTTTGGTTTCACTTCTAGAACTTTTCTTAGATGCTCGCTCTTTTGTGTTCATGTAAACGTCGTCTGATTCATTAGCAATAATATGGAATGTTTCAGATATTTTTTTGGTCGCCAGCAAATTTGATTTCCTAGGTTTACGCTCAGAAAAAAAGCCAAAGCTCTCCATAAACTGTTCTGACCTTTGTTCCTCAGATACTTCCTTTTCATCTTTATCCTCTTTTTGAACTTTATCGAGTAGTGCAGGAGAACGTTTATTTTTTTTAAGCTTTTTTCTGCCAAGTTTCATATCATCATCGTTTAATGGATTTTCCTCGATTATATTCGGAGGTATAGTTTTTTTATTAGCAGACTCACATAATTGATTTTTTCGTTCTTTTTCTTCGACATACTTCTTTAGGGGTACATCGCTTTTGGAGGATTCGTCAGAATCACTTATAACTTCTTTACAATCTTTATTAGCTGTTACCTTAGTAGCAATATCATTCAAGTCAATGTCTGGTTTAGTGTTTGTCACGTTTTCGCTTGTCGTACACATCGTCTGAAGTTGACTTTCTTTGGTTAATTTGCTAGTACTAGTTTTCAGTAACGTTAATCTTTGTTTTCTAAAAGGTTCAGTTTCATCGCCCATATCTTCTAAATCAATGTCGTATGGATCGTACAATAATGACCCAGACGATTTGACTACTACAGATTTAGAACGAGCTCTTCTAGCTGCAAGAGGTAAAATATTACTTGCACTATGAGAAGTTTTATCCGATGTTACCGTCTGTGTCTGTAAATTATCCAAAATATCACTCACATTGTTAGATTTTGATTTCTTTGGTTTAGAGCTATGTGTACTGGTTTCCAAGTGATCATTTATCGACGGTTCCATTTTACGTTTCACGCTACTTTCCGAAAGTGTTTTATTTGGCTCTTCGATAATTTTGATACCATCAGATATCAATTCATTGTTGTTATCACTATCAAGTTTAATTTGCGATTGTGTAGAACTATCTTTAGATCCTGATTTCGTCTCGATGTCTTCAATATTAGATTTTACAAAATTCTCAATAACACTTAGTTTATTACCACCGTCATCTTTAGGAGAACTGTTTTCTTTGGCAAACGTTTTTGTAACCTCATCATCAGATATAATAGGGTCAGAGCTATCTATTGCTTTCTTTTTCTTAGATTTTTTCTTTGAATGTGGAGATTTCTTACGTTTGATTGATTTCTGTTTTGCTTCAGAAGATTTATTTAATTTATCTTGGAGAGACGAACTATTTTCTTCAAGAGGTATTCGACTGTCATCTACAATAGATACGTGCTGACTTTTTTCTTCATCTAATAAAAGCTTCGAAAATATTAATTGTTTCTTTGTAAGCGGTGTTTTTTGGCCTAGTAAAATGTCCTGATTTATCAAACCTTGTTCATTACATTCTGTAAATAAAGATTTGCCACGTTTACTACGTCGCAGAGGCAGCCCGCTGTCTTTTTCATTCAATAATTTCATCACGTCTGAAGAAAGTGGCTTGTTAATTTGCACAGTTGCGTTATTATCTTCAAACGATTCACCACTGTCTACTTGTTGAACGGAACAATTTTGTTTTTTGACTGGAGTTCCAGCAGTTGGTGTTTCATTGTTGTTAAGAATTCTTTCTTCAGTAGTTTCAAGCAACTTAGCATTCTGAACTGAATTTCGTACAATCATGTTTTCTTCTTTATACTCCACTCTCCTTTCATTGTTTTCCACGGACTGTACATGTACATCAGTCTTATATTCAATGTTAGCGACGTTAATTTCTGCGTCGTTGGGCTTTTGAATTTCTTCACTGGACAAAATTGGAGATTGATCTAAGACAGGATGCTTAGACTTTAAATTTAAAGTTTTCTCTTGGCCCATTGTAACGTTTTCACATGCATTATCACTTTTCTTGTTTGTGTCTATCTCCCGCTCAATTATTTGTAGGTCTTTTTTATCGTGTATTTTGACCTTTTTTGCTGAGTCTTTGTGATTTTTCTTTCCTTTCTTTTTCAATTGTTTACTCTTTACTTCTTTTCCTTCTCCTGAAACACTTTGCAACTTGGCGATACTAAAAGGGGGTTCGTCAATATTTTTAGGAATATTAGTTGCGTCTGTGACAGGCAATTCTACTTCTTCTTTGCGTTTTATATTTTCATGAGAAATTGCTTTCTTTGCTTCTTTCACTTGCGTTACGTCACTTTTTAACGTGTTTATTTCATGATCTAAATTAATCACTTTTGACTTATTCTGAGTTAATTGTTTTTGCCTTACTATAACGGCCAAAGAAATATTATCATCAGAATCATCATCATTATCGATTTTCTTTAAATCATTAGTCAATAAGGGCTCATTAATTTTGAAAACAGAAATGGCACTACTATTAGTGTCCGTCCCCTTTAAACGACTTGCAATGGAAACTTGAGCCATTTTATGAATATTCAAACTTATATTCTCAGTTACTGTTGAATGATCTTTAGTTTCATAACATATTAAACTAGTGTCTAATGAACGAGTCACAACTGGGCCTGGTTTTAACAGCTGAGATTGTGAATCTTTCACCTGTTCATTTACAACTACACCGCTAAGAGATTTCATCAAATTATTACAAATAGGATGGGGTGTAGCCTTATATGTCAGGACTGTATTAGATAATTTGTTTTTGCCCGATTGCGTACTGCTAACTTCATACATTTGAATTTCTGAAGAAATCTCAGTATCAAAAGACTGAAGTAACTGCATATCATGGTTAACATTATTAGGTACCATTGGGACAGCTGAACAAGGCAAAGGTTCCAATGGATTCATTGCTATCTTAAGCTGTTGTCTCTCTGAAGGTGCTTTAATTCGTACTGCTCGTAAACTAGCAGTTTTGTCGTTATTAGTCTTGGGTATATTTGAAGCAGGAGCAATAGAAGGTGGAATTTCTTCTGTCGATATATGTTTTTCTTCATTCTCTTCGCTATCTAAATCTATTTTCGGGATAATTTCATCATATGTCAAATCGATAATTTGATTTTGTAAATTGTCTTCCTGATGAACCGCTGCATGCAATACTTCTTTATTTGATTGAAGGTTAGCCGGCACTCCACACTGGCCCTCAATTATTGGTAAAGCATTCAACGGTTTTATGTCTTCAGTGTCAGTTGAGGCATCAACTGCTAACTCTCGAGAAAGTTTTACCGGCATTGCAAGCTCACTGGGTCCTGCATTTTGAAATAGCGATGTTTGCGTGGATAAAACTGATACTGGTCGTAATGGCGATAAATAATGCAATAATAACTGCAACAGGTGATGACGATGATCATTGGGCATGTCATTTAAAATTTCCATTATTTCTTTTGGCAGCACAACTTGCCTAGATATTTCTTGATCGCGATCAAAATTAAACATAGTATCTCGAATAAAAAGATTGTTGTCGAACGTCCTCCCTTCGTGTACATTAGCAGAACTAGGAGATGAATGGTGTGTCATTATTTGACTATCCATTTCAGGTAAATACGTTGCACAGGGAGGAGGATAGGGGATGGGCTGGCCGCTATTAGGTAGTGTAACATAATTAATTGGAGTTACGAGGGTTGTTCCTGCTAATGTATAAACTGGAGCAGTGCTCATTATAGTTGTGCTTGGAATGCTTAAAAGGCTATTTGTCGTAATGTCCACTTTTGGCATTGAAATACAAGCATTTGGTAGGGCATAAACCGGTCTAGTACTTTCAAATGTCGTAATTGGTGTTGTTCCACGATTTAGCAATGAATATGTAGGTAAAGGTCCAGTTACAGAGCTAACTACAGTATTAACAGTAGATTTTGTAAATGAATAGGTTATCCTTTCTTGAGCTTCTATAGAAGCGATCATTGAATTGTTCACTTCAGAAGAACTGTTTGATCTACACACTGGTTGTGTTGTGCTGTTAATTGAAGTTTGAGTTGCCGAATAACTTTCGACACTTGTGGTAATAGGCGTTATGCAAGATGCCGATTCGTTTGCTTCTTTTGGAGTAGGATCAGATCCTATTGGTCTTATTTTATACTGAGGTATGCGTAATGTAGGATCATATATTGGTTTTTGATTCTGAGATAAACTAACCTCGGAAATATTTGTTTTCGATGTTGCAAGTGTATCATCTTCATTATTAATATTTTCAAGTATTTCTTTATTACTTTCTTCGGGTGTTAAACAATTATCTTGAATTAGTATTGTTTTATTAGAATCATTAAGTTTTTCACCAATGACTATTTTAGATAAATCATTTGGCTCCTCTTGGACATTAACGTTACATTCGTCGTTAACAATATCTTCCGTTGAATGCAAGTCACTATTATTGGTGTCCTTTGCAACCAATGTTATATCTTCGATTGTAACAGTCTTTTTATTTGACAAATCTGTGGGTAGCTCGTCATCAAGAATTAGGATTTCTACAGCGAGAATATTTTTCGTTTTGTTTTTAGACAAATCTTGTATTTCATTTTCGTCCATGCTTATTTTGTTTTGACTTAAATTAATGCATAAATTTGTATCATCATCTTTTCGCTTTAAAGATAAATCAGTCGGCACACACTCACTTTGATGAACTAAGTTAAGGGCTGTTATCAAACCTAGCTCCTGTTGAGAACTCGATAAAGAAAGTGGCTTTATTGCAGAAAGCCGGGGATATTCTGAATTATGTTTTACTCGTAAATCTACAACTTCATCTTCACACGGATGTTCCATGCTAGTTCTGCGCTTATTCGACAAATCTAGTGTTTCATAATTGTCAAGTGTTTCATCATGTCTGGAGGAATAATTGGTGTCGACAGATGATGTCTTATTAGATAAGTCTAAAGGCACTGATAACATAGACTCAATATTAGTACTGGCGTGAGCGAGGGGTATAGATACTGTATTGCTATTAAGATTAAGTTCATTGTAGACGTTTATCGGAGTTTTCATACTGACATCCGGATTTAATTGAACTTCTACTGGTTTAAATTGTGATAAACTAACTTCAGGATTCACGCTACTGTTTCTTTTTCGTCTTACAATCTGTGTATAATTATCATTTTTCCTTTCTTCCGGGATAATAATTTGTAGGTCTCGATTCAGTCGGGAATCTAAAGATTTATTTCGCTGTTTTTCATTGGAAACTTTTGTATTTTTAGATACATCTTTACGAATATTTATAGGTTTTTCTAAAGTCTCTGCTGGTTTTCTAGGTGAAGTTATCCGAGTTCTAGTACTTTTTTTACAAGAATCTACAGATTTCCTATTCTGACTATTTACAATTTTTCCACAGCTTTGTAATGACCCATTCGATGCTTCTATAGGGTTTTTATCAAAAACTTTTCGTTTTCCGTATTTACTTAAGAAGTTGATATTTTCCACATTAAATTGTTCTGGATAACTTTTGGGACTCTTTCGTGGTGGAAAATTGTAGGAGTTGTTGTATGGTTCAGATGATAATGTAAGTAACATATCATCATTAGGAGGTGTAACGCTCAATAGTTGCTGAGCCAAATACAAGTTTTCATGCTGTGATACGGATCTACGCCGAGAAGTTTCTTTTCTTGAACGATTATCTATAAATCTCGGCATTATGGCATCGTAATTAACTGGTCTCCATTGCGTTGTTTGTCTTTCATTGTTTGCATGTTTGTACATATCATGGTTAAAATATTGCCCATGATAAAGTGGTAAAGGTTTAGGCAATTGTTCAGTTCGAGTCAAACTTTTCTTTGAGGACTTTTTTGGTTGTTCTTCACTAGGACAGGATTGTGTAGTTTTGACGACATCCACTCTAGAACTTAACAAAGAAGAAGCACTTAATAGCGCAGGATCTGGACTTAATAAATCATCAGTACCACACTGTACAGATACGTGTGCAGGTGCATTTGGGTCGGTCTCAACTAATTTGTTTTTCAGCATAGCAATACAATCATTGAGACCTTTCCTTGGTTTATTTAATTTATTTTTTTGAATAGCATCTAAAGATTGCATTTGAATTGACTCTAAGTTGTTATCTTGCACGGTATCTGAATTATGTTCTTGTACAGTCTCCAAAGAAATATTTTGATGGAAATGTAAAGGTGGTTTATCAAGCTTCGTGACTACTGCTTCGTTCTCGAAAAGAACACGTTGACCAGTTGGTACGTGTTCATTAGTATTATTGCATTCCTGTTGTACAAGAAAGAGATGGTGGAATTGCACGGACTTATCATGAGTCTCTGAATTTGCTGTTAGTCTAGCTATAGAGTGTTTAAGAGGTACATTTTGAGCTGGAGCTAGAACATTCCGAGAATTTCCATTTTGACCACTACAACCCGGTCTCTGGTTATCCCTTCGGCCATTATTTGCATCACCACGACCAGAAGAATTTTCTCGACTGTTTTGTGGATCCGCGTTCACGTTAATTCTTTTATCAGTCTGTTCAATGGATATTTCATCAGTTTGAACATTAATGGGGCAAGACACTGACACGTCAAGTGGTTTTTCGACACTCTCATTTTCATTCTTCTCGACAGGTAGTCGAACTTTTCTTTTAGTTTTTTTTAGCATAGCTTTTCGGTTAAGTGCTTCTTTTTGTCGAGTTATCTTGCAAGCTACCCTTTTCAGTCTAGATTTTAAGGGCTGATTGTCTTCATCGTCTCTATTAGTTACACTTTTATATCTATCAATATTTGATGATGTTTGTTGATGCTCGTAACGCAAATTACTCTTACTTGGTTTAGGTTTACATTTTAGGTCTTCATGACGCTTTAACATCATCATTGCCCTTTGTTTATCAAGTTTTCTACGGGGTCTTAAAATTGAGTTTGGTGGATTTACTAATGCTCGGTGGCGTTTTGCAGGTAGATCTGCTAACATCTTTCTTATTGTTTCTGCTGTAATAAAGGTAAAAAGTACTCGTAAATTATATATCTTATCAAAACTTCACATATACGTACATATCCTTTTAAATATGTGTTTCTATATATTTTTACAATTAACTAAGCTCTTTAATACTATTTTATAATCAAAGACCCAAATTGATGGAAATATTTTTATGTGCCGACGAACTGGTGTCCGAAAGCCAGTAAAACTGTTTGAATTCCTTATCATTCTTGTTAATTTAAAATCATTTGTAAAAGCTACATTTAATGATTAATATTGGTAAACCATAAGTGAAATTAAAGTGTTCAAAATAACGGCTTTTCTAAATCATAACCTCACAAATTATATTGTGTAAGTAAGCAATGTTTGTGTATGTTACGATAATGATGCTGGTAATGTAATAAAATGTATCATTAAAAAATCAAAATCTAGGAAGACTCATAATAAAAACGTGCTATAGCGATAGCTGCTAGGGACAGGAGTTTTTATCAATCCATAATAAAGCTACTCTGACAATAAAGATATGAACCGTTACCCCTAAGTAGAACCAATGAAGTAGAGAATTACGTTGTATATTTATTTCACATGTCTTTAACTACGACGTAAAAAGAAGAGTGTTACAAGTTTGACATCTGTGGCATCATAAGTATTGAATGAATGAACAGATTTGAGTGCGAATTTCTTATCGAAAGTACTTGCTGTGGTTTTTAGCAATATTTGGTGCAAATCAGACATTTTTTGGAATTAAATTGAATTATTAGCGTAAAATTAAAATATTACCTATTTCATTTATTAAAAAGATCTGTTCGTTTGTTGATCATCAGCTCTTAAGAGGTTTTTTTTTAATTATTATGTTATTCATATTAATTTAAATAAGCCAAACTTAACTTCCTTTGAATATATCTATGAAATCAATAAGCCATATTAAGAATAAGTAAAATTAAAGGCTTTTAAAGGATCGGATGTATTTCTCCACTAAAGCTCTATTGAAGAACGTAACAGCGTTTGTAAATTGTACTCATAATCTGGTCTGTACCCCATATTAAACTAATGTATTTTTATGTACCTACTATAAAATCTGTAATATTAAACGAAATCAAATCTTGATTATAAATATTTATATTAATGGATTATTTAAAAAGTAAATATAAGTAAGTAAGTAATAGTCTTCAAAAAAATTAAGCATAGAAAAATTTTGTACTCACCGTCGCCAACTTCGCTCCTAATTTTTGGTTTAGATCTCAAACGTTTCTTTTGCCGAGTTGGCCGTGATCTAATATCGTTCCGCATTTTCTTTCTTATTCTATTATCTGGTAGTCGCGGACGACGTCTTCGCACTCCGAAGGGACGATACCGGCATTTTCGACGAACAGCCGGGGTGTCTCCGGCACAATCTAACATGTGTTGGTGTAAGTCTTCAATGGCAATAGATTTCATGCATTTGGTACAATCCCTAAACCCTCTCGGCGGTCGAGTTCTATTCACATTTTGATTCGGAGGTACGTATAGGTGTTTCAGTATATCCGCCTTCAGAAGTGATTCGCCAACTATTTCGTAGTGTTGCACCTGGGCGTTAGGATGCTTTGATGAGACATGCGCGCTTAGGGCTCGAGAATCCCGCGATTGCGCACCGCACGCGCAGCACACATAACACCTAGGCCTCACCCACTCTCCACTTAGGACAGCCGGTTTTAAATTGTAGTCTGGAACACAAGGTGTCAACCCCAACGAGCTCGGAAAGTCTTGTGCATTCGTAACTGGTAACGGAGTGCTTACATATTGAGCGATTTGCGAACTAGTTGTGGGTATTTCCCTACTTTCGAGTATTTCTTTGAGTTCCTTACTAGTCACATTTTGCTTCTCAGTCTTTTTCTCAAGAGGTGTAATGTTAAATTTTTCCTCAAACTTACGTCGCATGCGTAGTTGGGTCCAAATATCTAAACTCGACACTAGAGTAATGATACAGTTATTGGCATGAGTATCTCTTTTTATTTGATCAGGATTCCATGGTTTTTCAGTTTCTAAATTGTCCCATTTCCACTTATGCTTAGGTGCTATGGTACGAGGTATATAACCATCGTAATTGTTGCGAGAAAATTGCTCGCAAGCTAATAATATCGGAAATCCTTCAGCTGTATTTATGACTACACTGTTTTTCGACTTCCGCGTTTTGATAGTACTGTCCGCGTCAGGGTTAAAATTAAACGAACCGTCAAGAAATTTGGTTAAGTTCTCTTGGACATTACTAGCAACTTTCGAATAGAAGCTGGTATCAAAACATTTTTCAAACTTTTGAGTGGCGTCCTCGATTGCCCTGAACCAGTCCTTTTTTGTTGATTCGCCAGTTTTGGGCGATCTATGGACGACACCTAAACGAGATAGTATTTGATCAGCATCAGTATTATGGAACGAAAAATTTGACGGTATCCTTCTGTTCCACTGAATATCATCCAACACAATAACAGCATTTTTCTCCAATTCAGCTGAAGTTGATATGTTCTTGCTGGGTGGTAAAATTAAATTTGTTGTAATGTTATCTTCAATATCAGCCTCATCGTGTATGTGAGCTGGCTTAAGCTCACAGGAGATTACTATCCCGTTAAAGCTACGGCCGGAATAGTCGTCTTTCTCTTGTGAGTCAAGAATCTTTTGACTTTTCTTAGTCGTCTTACGACGTAATTTGTTGCGATAACTAATCTTTTGTTTTTCGCAAATATTGAGCTTGTGTTCTGCCAATTCTTTTGTAGAAGGGAAACGAGTATGACAATCAAGACAAGCAAAATATTGGTTAGGGTGGCTGTCTATCATATGCCGAATAATGTCGCTAGCTTCAGTTTCGACATGGTTGCAAAACAGACAAACAATAGAAGACTCGAGTTTAGAGGCAGAAAGATGCAAACGTCGGATATGTTTCGATACAGTTTGTTTTGAACCAAATTTTCTATCGCAATAAGGACATAGAAGTTGAGGAGTAGGCGATGGATTGGAGTTGTTACATAGATCTTCTGGTTTACTTGGTGAAGCTTTGGACGGGGTACTTGAACGCTTGGGTTTTTCTGGCGCTTGTTTACCGTCATATTTGTTCACGATTTGTTTTATTGACAGAGGGCTGGGTATAGCGGACTTTCTCGGCCTCAATCTTCCATTTAAACCAGACGATGGTTCATCTTCACTGGGGTTCATCGTGTTTAGTTCCTCTGGCCTAAAATCGAAGTTAATAGTTAGTTAAATATGCAGTTTTAATACATCGTAAATTATGGCTGTCATTTTTATATGTAAATAATAATAAACAACTGGTACTACAGTTTATCAAAGAAAAAATGCTTAACCATTGGTATGCACATATTTATTTATATATTATAGTAGAAAAAAATGTCTAAAGGAGCTGTAAAAAAAGTCGAAACGGGGATTGAATCACCCTTATCACATACAAACAAATACACCCTATTAGAAACCTCTATAAATAAAACTCTGGCCACCGACCGCTTGAGCAAGCCCAACGCGTTGTGATCTGAATTCATTTCAGTATAATCGTCACTAACACCTACCACACGACATTAGAAATACAGTTTTAATTGCATTGGGGTCCCTTTATATCGATTCTGTATTAAAAACAAGATATTGTGACAACCCTGGCGTATTTACTTCGTTAATCCGGAAACAATAAACAATAGGGGCCATAAACATGTCGAGCCAACAATAGGAACAATAGAGTGCGGCCGTCTCGAAAC
>DWJQ01000171.1:0-17286 GCA_018248915.1 Hesperia meskei straton | reverse complement strand
GAGTAAATCCAAAAATCCCCTCTTGGGCTCCCTTATGATTATAATTGAGGAGGCATAGTTGACCATACTGCTTAAGCGCGGATTGAAAATGTGTACCTATGTTACTACTACTAACTACTACTAGATAAAATATGACCTTTGCCTATTATATTTTTTACGTATGCTGTACACGAATACAAATATTTATATACATACATTATTTGTTATAGATACGTATTGTTTGTTTTCCTACTACCTATAATTGATTTTCTGCTAGTACCCTTTATAAATTGATTTGAATGTATAACTTTAATAATTTAGGTCCCTTCTGTTGTTTATTTATTTGCGAACCTCTACCCATATATATTATGTATTAATGTTATATTGTAATGTTAGGTAGATAGGTACTCAGTACAACAAAGGAAATCTCTTATTTAGGTATTGTGCCCGCCATTGGCCTAAATCAATTTGCTTTTTTAACATTTTTCTATGTTTGACAGCATCGTTAAATAAAATATAATATTTTATGTTCTACAAACATTGATATCTTTCTTACTAATTTATGAAAGCGAAAGTTCCCTCTTCATCACAAAATATTGAAAACCACTAGATTTATAAACATAAAATTTAGTATGGAGGTAGTTCTCCCATACTCCACCCCTAAGGAGGTAAAATAGGATTTGAGAGTTTGTTTGAGACTTCGTCAAAAATACTTTCACGCAAGCTAATCGCAGGCAACGGCTAGTCTAAAATAAATCTTTAGTTAATGTAACAAGAACGAACAAAAATATCTACATCACAAAAATCACACCGAAAATTACGATTTTTTAAGTATGTAATTTAATTATGTAACCGAATTGTCGTTTAAAGATAAATAACCTACTGGAATATTAAAATGAGCGTAAGGATAAATAACAACCCGCTACATTTTACCCCTTGGGGATGAAAGATTATTGAATTGGGATTGAAGTGTTTTTTGCCTAAGTATGCTTACATTAGGTATTTTAACAAGAAATTAAAGGATTGACAATATTATTTTATAAACCCTCAGATCCAATTTCAAATTCGAAGTTGAACTTTTGTAAAATATTTGATTAAACTCTAAAATACAAGCTTACAAAGAGCTATACGATACTCATTATTTATACTGCAAAAATAACGGTATGAATGAATCTTAAACTTTTTCTGACGTTATATAGGTACATTAGGCTAAGAAGTTCCTAAATTACATTTTAAATTTATGTTTACAAAATTACGTAAAATTGTTGTATTAACATTGAATATATACCTATGCAAAAAATAATTGAGGGGAGTAAACTGTTGAGAAACAGATGTTTGTCCCTTTATCGGTTTGTCTGTTTGTACACACTAATATCCGAAACCGCTGACCCAATTTTATGGGACTTTCACTGGAAGATAGAGGAGGTAATGGAGCAACACATAGGTTTTTTTTTATCCCAAAAGCCCCGCGGGATCGGATTTAAGTATGAAAAATTCATGCATCCGAGGTCGCGGGAACAGCTAGTCCGTAATAAACCAGTTAACATTTTTTGTCTTCGGATATTTTAATATTTTCTTAGTATGTTATTTAATTTTGCCATTAAATAAATTCCATACCATGTTTAACTAGATTGTCAAACAACAACGTTACCCTTTTGTAGGGTTGTTTATTTAAATCAGATCCTTTGGCAAACGTAGCGCAAGCCTACATCGGCTTAGAATTACTTAAAACACAATGAAAAGAAAAACATGTCAATTTTATTGCAGTAATAAATTAAAACATGTCTATATTAAACCCTGTTGATATGAGTGTAGATTAAAATGAAACTGTCTTATATTTATAATCCTTATTTACAATAAAAGCTTCAATATTTATTGTAAACTTAGCACTTCCAACTGCCTTTTAAATTTTTTGAAATGCGACCATCTAAGTCCTCATGGGTAGCAAAACTTCTTTGCCCGAATGAAATTCTTACTAATATTTTTTGATTAGAATAGTATAAGCAACATTTATTGGATCCTCATTCTCAGTAACGTACAAACGTTCTTACACCAACAGCTGCGAATTAACTAACCTACCTAGTCTTGATCTAAGTCTTATTCTGGGTCAGTCACAGTTGTGATGGGCGAAGTGCAAGTGTGGTGTTGCATCCACATTTGATATCTTAATTCAAGACAGATTAAAAATTAATACTTGACCTATGTCGTGAATGGACAATAAGAAGTTACACATCACTAATAGGTACTATGACCCGAGTAAAAACTTTATCTGTCCCATGTCTTACTTGGAAATCAAATCTTGAACCTTTCATTTCGCAGGCAGGATTACTAGCAACTAAAGTATAGGGTTGCATGAAATAAATAATATAGAAAGAGAATTAAGAAGAGAGGCGTTTATCGATAATGTTTGCTATACCCGCCAATAACTTGACTTTTTTTTATGAAATTAAGATAGCAAACGAGCATGCAGTACCACCCTTCCCGTGCCGCCCATAACTACTGTGACCGACCTAGAACTAGACTCAAAGGGACTAGGATGGTTAGTCCAGTTAGTAGATGGTGTTAGAATATTAGTTGGTTAGTTTGTTAATAAGTGTGAGGACAGGGACTGTTAGTGATAGTTAGTCCTGTTAGTTAATGTTAGTAATAGTCCAGTTAGTTATTGTTAGTATGAGTCTTGTTTCAATTCGGTCACAGATGCGTTGCTAGCCCTGAGGTCTGAGATGGTCGCCTCTAAAAAAGTGAAACCGACTCCACACCTTCCTATCCGGAACACAATTGCTCTTAAAAACAATTATTATGACGGTAGAAATGGTACTGAGTATCTAGGCGGGCGGTGGTACTACCCCGGGCGAACTCTAGGCTCTACCACCTGTATAATATTTTATGATCAGCTATAAACCGCCTAATACGACTGACGATATAACGACGTCGCGGCGTCGTGATCGTAAACTGTAATTAATTAGTGCTCTTGTTTGCCACTGTGAGTGACTGAGTGATAGTTGATACAAAAGTGGAATATGCATCGCACATGCACAAAACGAACTTGGAAGCAGCATCAAGGGCGACACCGGACACCTGTGCGCAGGCGTGTGAAAGCGCGGTGGGAGCGGCGCGGGGCGAGCGCGGGGCGAGCGCGGGGCGCGGGGGCGGGGCGGGGACGGCCGCGGCGGGAGCCGCAACGCACTGCGCTTCTACACAATGGCTTCTCCGATTACGTACATGTCTTCTTGTATCGCGTGTCCAACGGCTGTTTCAGAACTGTACAGCACTCCTTCGCTTCCGTTTCTTTTGACAGTTTACGTACACTAGCCAGATTAAGGCAACAGAAGCCATTTCTGCTTTTTGATTTATCATACCTTCGCAGTAAAATACTCTCAGTTACCTGTCACAAATGCCCTTTACATAAACGAATTCAATAAAATATACAATAAGCACTTAAGGCATGTAGCCTTAAAACTACAAAATATCTTTAGGTACCTATACTTATAATTTATCAGACCCGCAACATATTATTGGATTGCCTTCAATTAACAGCAAAATCTAGTCCGAGCATAGTTTCTTAAATGTCAATTAGATCTGTTTCGAGTAGGTGTGAAGGTGCGACGTGCACAATGGCGGTCGCGTTACGTTGTCTCGTAAATCCCTGCGAGGCTGTTAAACAATATGGTGAGGGAGGGCGGGCGGCGTCTCGTAAACACGTCAGCGGGGCGCGCGCCCGCACAGATTGCGGAGCGGCCGATATGGCGGCCCACGCGCCCACCGCTCGCGATTACTCACTAACGACCTCCGCCTGTCTGCTAATGCACTCCTGGTACTCCAATGCATATCATCAGTATGTTTGGTGCCAGGAAAAGTCGTTCAGGAAAATTTAAGATCAATTGGATTTTACTGAGTGAGGAGGGTTTCCCACCCAACTCTAAATCATGGGACCGCGTTTGGTTATCTGGGATTGTAGAAATGCGATGATGATTTTATTATAAACTAGCGGTCCGCCCGCGGTTTCACCCGCGTGGATCCCGTTCTCGTGGGAATATATGCATGTATTATACATAAAAACCTTCCTCTTGAATCACTCTACCTATTACAAAAAACCGCATCAAAATCCGTTGCGTAATTTTAAAGGTTTAAGCATACAGACAAACAAACAGACAAACAGACGGACAAAAATAGCGACTTTGTTTTATACTATGTAAAGATACATGGTATAAAATTCCGCTTACTCCTCCTCTAGCGCAGGTAGATAGATTATTTTGCACTTAGTTTTAGTTTTTGCACAGAGCCTCTAAAACATTAATAAAGTTACGAAAATATGGCACATCCAGTATGATCAAGGAAGGATAGGTACATTGTATAGTTTTAAAAATAAGCCAGGTACTCAAGCGAAGGAAAATGTTATAAGTACAAACTGCTTAGACGAATTCTCTAGATCTCTACTGATCCAACTACCCGTTTAATTTGCTTTACTATCCTCCACAAAAATATGAGCGGTAAAAATTGCAGCCCAGATTTAGTTTTTTACTATCAGAATTTTAATAATGCGGAGAACATTAAAAGATTATAAGCACACTGCGACGGTTTCGGAGGGGGATTTTTAAAGTAATTTTAGGTCATGGTCCGAGGAACGTAAAAAATATCGTGTACCTACTAACACTTGCATTTGCGAGTCAAATTTGCTAGTAATTACATAGGTACGTTGTTAGCTTATTTATATTTACCTACCGAGACATCGATTAGATCACGCGGACAACATAATTTGTTTTTGCCATTTGTCCACTACGAGTCGGAATGTAGGTTCAAGCCTACTAATTATCATACACTTTAACTTAGTTACAGAAATGGAAAAGGCAATAGTTGATGAATCGATGTTATCACATGATTATTCACGCCCCGCAAATAAATTTCCGTCGCCGATGACGTATTGTGTGTTGATATCTTAATCGAAATCTCCGCAGGCATTACTGCACAGTTACCTGAAGACAAGATTAATAACAATCGCTTGTTTTGTTGCAGACACGAAGAACAGCATCGGGCTGGCCGGCTGCATCGAGGAGGTGGCGCACAACGCCATCGCCGTCTACTGGAACCCCCTCGAAAGCGCCGCCAAAGTAAGTTTATTGATAGTGCCAGTTATCGTATTTATATTTGAATGTAGGCTGCTCTATCAGTGTTATCCCATAGTCTTTTAAAGCGTTCATCCTTAATTCACTTGCTTTTAATAACTTCAATTGATAACCGCGTAGTAAATACACCAGATAGTGATGCTCAAGTAAGGTATCCGTTTAGTATCATATAGTTTTTCTTGTGCCCTATTGATAATGTTAGGCCATGTTAGATACACAATACTCACGAGCAAAGTTGTTTAAATAGTGAATTGGCATTTCAAGGTTCAGGATTTTCGTATGGATTCTACTGTTCGTAAGATTCGTTTATCATTTACCCGCGACTATAAAGGTTTCTTCATCACCGATATGTTCGTAACCATAAAAAATAATCCATTGTTATTGTCACATATTTACTCCAATTCTTTGTATAGATAATGTCCCCCAAATAAAAAAGTCGAGGTAGAGATAACATTGAAGTCACGTACGGAGGTATAATTACAGCAGGTACGCGCGGGACTCGAACTCGGGCATATGATACGAATTAAAAGTCAGATCATGATTTTATTACATATACCGAGGGGTAATTAAATAAAGTCCCGTAACCTTATTTGGCCGAAAGCCTTTAGCAAATTTAATGAAGCAAAAAACTATTTATGACTTTCGGACCGCTGGGAACCAAGTCCAACCGTGTCAAATCCTCCGCCGACAACAAGTATTGTATTACACATTATTATTATCGGTTACTACCCGTTTTACATTTCAAAATAACGTCGACCTTTCAAGTTACCCTTCTAAAAATAAACAGCATATATCTTGGCAAATTCCTGTAAGTCAGCAGTGCTTTAATTTATAAATAGAGATTACAAACAGATCTATCAACACAGTAATTTATAGTTATTTTTGTAATCATAGATTTCAATTGTATCGTACAACATAAGTATTATAAGATAAGGGCATGGATGTATTAGTAACTTAAGTATTATTGACCTTACTTCTATGTATTACAGGAATATGTAATGCATGAGATTATTACCTTAATATCATAGGCAAGTCTTTTATTTTGCAATCCCATTGACACGTAGGGCCATCTTTCCAACAAAAACATTTAATGAGATGGGAAGAATTCCTTGCCCGCGTGAGTTTATTATATCCTCACAATAATTACTTTACCTCCATCATAGTAAAAGTTTTCGTATCTTTGCAATATTCATATTATACGTTGGAACGAATAAACGTACCTACATTCTGAACAAAATTTTGTTAATATATTTATTATATTCACAGAGTAATAATGTAAAACCGTGGCTCTACTTTAGTCACCATAATATCTATGTTCTTTTTAAAATATCTAAAAAAATCTTTCCGGGAGGCTTATACGCACTGTAGTTTCATTATTACGCCAGTTACAATATTATATCTATTCGTTTTAAAAATGTGAGTTACTCTAAAGCCATCAATAATTATTTTCTATTGGCGTGTAAAATCGTAACGGATGTGAGTTGTTTGAGGCTGTAATATATGTATGTTCCGACAGTGATCGGTGGCAATGTCGGCGGCAAATAAAAATACGAGGGAGTCATTTGCATAGATCGTGGTAATGAGCAGTCTGCGTCCACCACCGCCGCCCTCTCGCTGCGTTCACACAGACTACACAAAAACTATACCTTATAAACCATACACGAGATATGCAACGAACCCTTCATTCATTTTATTTAATTTATCCTGCCATGTCATTGGCATTGACAATCCGTGTTGATAATTAATTTTTATCCTATAACGATTTGCAAGTCGGATGAGTTGCATGTATGTTAATCAGTTACGTAGTTTTTAATGATAGAATTAATTTATATTTTCTCTGTTTCAGATCAACATCGCTGTGCAGTGTTTAAGTACAGACTTCAGTAGTCAAAAGGGTGTTAAGGTTAGTACAAACACAGCATATCGCTATTCATGTCTTCTTCCATACTACGCACAAAGTTAGCTGAGTAGGCAGGTACTAAGTTGATATTATCGACATGAAAAAAGTTACCTATAAATTCTCTAACAGCATTTTGCCTTTGGGTTAGATCCGATAAAGTCCTATTAAGCGAGTGGGTCTCAGAACAACTGGAGCTGAAAAACAAAAATGTTATCTGATTAATAGCATATTGCAAAATACGAAAGACTGCAAATTGAAGTTACGTTACATCGTTATGGAGGCATGGGGTCGGTAACCGCGTTGTCACCGGCGGAGGCGCTCCGATAACTATAGACAGCGATGGGAATGGGACATGGGCGGGCGCCACACTTTAGGTACCGCGGACATTATATTGACCTCAATATGTTTACTTGAAAACCTAAATATTACTATTTTAGTTAATTTAATCATCGCAGTTACAACTATTTTATTTATTATTCATGTTTAACATTTATTACACAACTAAAATCTTATTTGTTAAGATTTCTTAGCTAAGAGGAAATTCCTATTCTTTTTTATTACGGTATAATTCTACAATTTAAATTACCGGTTAAAATTAAGGAAGTAGTTGTTTACAATTTACATTAAACATGAGCTCAATTTTACGTAAACGTTTATAAGTGTGGGAAAACGACTTAATATCAAGGAAGATATACGACACACAAGTTACACTTGTAAATACTTAGTGTGAGTACGGAGGAAATAGTCCCTCCGCCTAGCTCTCGTCGCTCGCGCCACCACCCATGTTTGATATCGAACCAGTCCTCTATCAGCCTCTCAATTACCTATCCAATGCGCAGTGACGCCGTCGCATCGACGACCTCGAACCGACGCAATTAAGACGTTTTAACGCGATTCGATTCAGATACGTGCATATTTTTTCCTTATTCGTAAAAACGCAATTATCCCTTATGAACGATTATTATAACTGTGTTTTTTGTTATAATCCTAAGACAAGCACACAGTTTAAAGCGTGAAATCGCGTAGTAATTTGTTTATTATTGCTATCCTATGCACGGTGAATTATAATTGAGAATGAACATAAGGTATAATTTTATGTGGTAGTTGATGGGTCTCCAATAGGATGTTTTTACTCATGGAAAAATTACTATTACAGGGTTTACCACTTCACATCCAGATCGACACGTTTGAAGACCCTCGGGACAGTCAAGTATATCACAGGGGTTATTGTCAAATCAAAGTTTTTTGTGATAAGGTAAGATTTTTTTACTCAACTGATTCAAATCTGGAATATATTTTTTTATAAACTTGATATTAAAATTAACGTTGAATTTAATTACAGGGCGCGGAAAGAAAGACCAGAGATGAAGAAAGAAGAGCAGCGAAAAGAAAAATGTCAGCGACGAATAGAAAGAAGCTAGACGAAATCTACCACCCGGTGACAGAACGCAGCGAGTTTTACTCGATGGCGGATTTAACGAAACCCCCGGTTTTATTTAGTCCTGCAGAGGACATCGACAAGTTGACTGGGATGGACATCCAAGGGTTCTACGGACACGACGAATCGGCACTTGCGGAAGCGCACCTTAAAGGCGCTTCTCCATTCCTCCTTCACGCTGCGAAACCTCAAGCGCCGGCTCTCAAGTTCCACAATCACTTCCCACCAGATGCGCCTGCGTAAGTTATCAGCTAATATATTACTTCCTAACACACGTAACAAACCATTCTCCGCCTTGGATTAATTTATTTGTTATTTATCGCTAGTTACAATGTAAGGCATGACGTATTGCGTATTACTACCCACGCAAAGTCGCACAAACACGCGTAACTACAACAACAATAAAATAGATCTTAGGTAATTATGGAAATTCTAATATAGCAAGCACCAGATATTTCTTTTGCAAATCGATACCTACCTTGTTTAATGGAGATTAGTTTAGCAATAATCAATGGCGATTAGTTAGCTGAATATCTTTATAATAATTAATGACCGACTACCATTGTATGTGAATAGTTCTACAGAGATACATATGGGCCTGCCCAACTGCTGATCCAAGGGGTAGAAGATACCTTAGATATTAAAATACTTAACAGGTAGGGGCAAAGGAAAACTATTCCCCCTGCCCCTACCTGGTTACGCAATGATAGTTTACTATATTGAAAAAGTCGAAGTAAGCAAAGGTTTCATACGGAACTAGTTCTAAATTTTACTACTACGTGGATTCATAAAACTAGAGTAATTTTTCAACAAAAATAACCAACTCCAACTTTGACAAGTACAGATAACACAAAAAATACTCGCCAGATGTCGCTCAAATTCATATGAGACGACGCGACAAGCACCAGTTTTTGAATAAAAAGAATCATCAAAATCTGTTTCTCCAGTTGAAACTTATGATGCTACGAACATAAAAAACAGTTCAATTGAAAACTTCCTCCTTCTTTGAAGTGGGTTAAAAACCAAATTGTACATTCCAGGTACAGATCAGATGTGGGCGGGTTATCCCCGTACAGCGACCGCAAGGACTCGCTGGAGTTAGAAGGCGTGTTGGGCAAGCGCGCGCGCGCCGGCACGCCGCCGCTCAGCGAGCGCGTCATGCTGTACGTGCGCCAGGACACCGACGACGTGTACACGCCGCTGCACGTCGCGCCGCCCACCACGCAGGGGCTGCTGCACGCGGTGAGTGCTCGCTAGTAACAGGTTGCCATGGCAACGTCGCTTGTTTGCATTTGTGCGTAGATGTAGAAGAACAGTATAGATAGGGATGTCATCTATGGAAACTTAGGTCAATTTAAGTCAATGACATCATGGAAAACAGAGATTGACGGAATGGTTCTGTTTTGTCTACCTTTGTGTGGCGGTTTTTTCTAAAACAACAAAGTAACTTCGGATCCTTGAATTTGTTCTTGTGCCACATACAATCGTACTTTCTCATGATCGTCTCAGACACCAGACGTCTATACTTTTCTACTACGTCTACGGTTTTGACTACGACGTAGTGACATCTGCATCGCCTCTACTGTAGTAGCTGGCGACGTTACCGTGGCGCTGACAAGGTGTGAGTCTATTGGTAGCGTTAATTTTTTAATGATGTATTTGAGGTTTTTGGTGTAACGATGAATAATCGGGGAAGTATCGCACCCACTGAGATGGAATACTATCATGATCTAGAGTATTTGGTTTAGCTTACGAATAATTTTTAGTAAGTATGCTCTGAACTGTAACTGTTTATGCAGAGCTGCACAAAGCGAGATAACATTTATCGATAGTATTCCAATTCTATTACACGGGTGCTTTAACTGACTTTGCTGATTATTCATTGCTTATACGCTACTAAAAGTAAGAACTGGTCAGAGTGAATATACTAGCAAAGTGCAACGCTACCTCCTTTACTACCTTATACTGCACCGCACGCTTGATACGTCACATTGACCGCGGTCGGGCCGGAGTCAAAGTAACGTATCAAGGACGAGCACGAGAATAACCTTGGTGATGTCGGCTAACCGCAGCGAGCGAGCGAGATGGACTTCACAGTTTTCTCGGTTTCTCGTTACATCGATGTTCGTTTATGAAGGAGTTTTGTGTTCGAATACGTAAACGAAAGAAATCGAGACGCTTCGTCCGCGCCGCGGGCGCCGGCGGCTTGCGCGCGGCGGTAACCGCTGTACCGATGTGGCGCTTCATAACCCCGTCTAATATGTACACACGATCATCATAACTGCATGTTGTAATTAACACCCGCGGCCGACCCACCCTGGCGCCCGGCAAGCTGGCCCGAGCCGCCGTAGCCCGTCCTAGACCGGCGCCCGCGACTCCGACTGTCGACCTAGTAAACCACTACACCGGTCACTCGGTTCGATCCGCGAAGACGAGACGTCTCGGTTTAAAGAAACAAAGGCCCATTGTAATTTTTCTTTTTTTGCTCATTTTCAGATTGAGAATAAGTACAAAATTTCAAGTTCGGCAATTAATAATCTTTATCGAAAGAACAAGAAAGGGTAAGTGGTTTGATTGGCCTCCGATAGTTCTGTCAGCAGTTAGTATTTAGTACGTCCCGGCCGCCTCGCGTTAATTGACCTCGCTTGTTCGGAGGGCGCGCCACAAATATCCTTTAAATTAAAGTATTGAGAAAATAGTTCCCAATGCTTTACGAGTTTGTCCCCTTGGTTGTCCCGAGTAATACGCTTAGTAACAGAAATTCATCTCCCTTCCCGCCCGTTTTGGAAAACATTTACATTGCCAAGTTCCCAACATGATATTAATAAAATGCTCAATTAATTAATTACCTAATAATTTATTAAAATTTCGTGACATCGACGCGGGTGAAAGACGTCGGAAATGAATTGTGATGTGCTTATTTTAGGATTACGGCCAAAATTGACGACGAGATGCTGGCGTACTATTGTAACGAGGACCTGTTCCTGCTGGAGGTGCGGCCCGCGGCCGCCGCCGAGGACGAGCCGCTCTACGACATCACCTTCGTCGAGCTGCCCTTAGAGCACTAGCGCCCACGCTCCCCCGTTCTCCCCCACTCTCCCCCAATACACTATACGGTTACACCACGTGAACCGATAGACTATTCGGCGATAGTTGATGAATACAAACTACAAGCAGGGCTACTAAATTCATTACCAATTTCGGCCCACTAATTTAGATTCTATTGACAGCTACAGCGACCGCGCGTTTGACAACTGCGAGCTTCATACGAAACCACGCCCACCATATAAATCGCGATACTCAAGCGACACAGTAGCTAATATGTGAAGTTTTCTTACTAGTTATCAACTCTCGTCGAACAGGCTATAGACATGAATCAAACCATGTTTTTGTTTGGTACTTATTTTCCGTAGCGAATATTGAAAATTTTCCGTACAATTTCACTTCACACTGGTTTTATTTATGGATAAGGTTGTCTCAAAAAGTGTCGATCTCAGATTGAAATTAACTTTTAAGGGAATCATCAACGAAATAGTTTTTTGATGAAACCGAATGTCACAAACTTGGCTCATCGTTTGAGGAACGGTAGTCAACAGAGACCATTTTGTATATAAGTAGATATAACTTCTTTAGTGCCTTATAAGCATTATGCGACATTATGGTGATGGCAAATGTAATTGTGTGTTTAGTAGCATGAAAATTGGATTCTTTACCTTAAAAGGAAGCGATTCTCTTTCATATATGTCATGTCTACGCATATCTTGTAAAGGTCTAATGATCTGCTGCTGAATAAAGCGTGTGCCATTCGCTCGATTATCGTATTAGATGTATGTAGTTATCATTTCAACAGGTACCTTTAATTCTTGCCATGATGATAAAGTAAGAAATTCTTGTCACAATTTGTAGATATTTAATCTACAGTGATTTAAAGCATAAAGTGCCTTTGTCATAATTTTATTACATTTTATCTTAATGTAAGTGAGTTAAGTCAAATTAAATGCCATCCACTTTGTTAAGTTTTATTTACGTAAGTTTGCTTTATAAGCTCGCTCAATCCATTTAGACAAGTTGATATTAGTTTTAAGACGAAGCCAATGTTCGTTGTTTTCATTATGACATGTCTGATAATACAATCACTTCCATTAATTAACAAAATAATTATTTAATGTTGTAGGTCGTCTCCCATATCGGTCCGAATTAATTACCAATTTATCACGATTCTAATGAAATAATAAACTGGCAACAGAACCTAATTATAATTTCTAATGAGGAACTGCCGCCATTCGGCACAACGAGCTATACCTACGTTAGTCATATGAATATAGTCACAACATCGTCCATCAGAACAACATTAACATATTCGTTCCATCGACGGCAGTGATTTGTACAATATTAGATGTTTATTATTAATACATTTTGTTATTTTATGTTTTCGATACGTAAGTGATCGGGCCATGACATTGTGAGTTTATTGTGAATAGTTTTTTAGCGAGAATGTAATCGCCTTCAACAATTATTATTATTAATGTTTGAATGTCAATTAATTGAATTGTTATTTCCATAATTTCTTACCCAATGAAAACGTTATTTATAAAGACATTGCTGCATATCAACAGTCTCCTCTATCACGACTTGAAAACCGTTAACACTTTTATTTTTTATTATCAGATTGTATCACAGAAATTATTTTATTGTTTAGTTATTTCCACCGATTAATTTGAAATTCAGAACCAGGTTCTGTATCCTGAAGATTGGTTGCAGACAAAGTCGCCCAAGATGTTTATGTTAAGAGATGTGCCTAGTGCGGACGGTTCGATTAACTGCCATATTATGACATAATTTAGAGTACTTAACGATATTAGTTGTAGATTTTATAATATAGTTCGTTTATGTCACAAGTCTTGCAGATAAGAATCGAATTTTAATTAAGGTAATGCTATTTACGTATTTTTATATATTTGTATTGTATTTTTATCGTTCTCTACATTGAGATGTTACGTCGGGCCGGAGGGCCCTTCGATAAATTTTCATTCCATTAATTGTATGTACACTCGTTATTTTTCCTCAATTATATTTAAGTAACTCGAAATCTCTCTATAAAATGTAAGTTGACTACGCATTTCATTGCTCAAAGTCTGCATTTACCTTTTACGCGGAGCGGACTCTAATTACATTGTTTATTATTACTACTTATACGTATCGAAGTAATATTTATTTATGTACTTATGATTATAAATTGTGCAGCTTTAATGTTTACTTACAATGATGTTAGATCGTGATTCTGAATCTCGTCATAAGTCACAAACGTCAGTAGCAATAAAATACGTAAAGCAGTTAGTAGTATAAAAATGGGTGCGCCCGCGGCGTCCCGCCGCCCACTCGGCGGCGTTGTGCAATGTCAATCAGAAACGTATCGGAACCACTGCTCTCTATAATATAAATACACTATATAGTCTGCATTGACAATGTCCGCATTCGATACAGTGCCATCTTGCGGGCTTTTTAAAAAACTAAATATTTTGCTACTTTTTGAATTTAAACTTAAAATTTATAGAGCTCACTACACCATGGCGTGATTAGGTGTTCAGCTGTCATGGGCGTCTATTTAGTGTATTTATATTATGGAAATCAATGGTCAGGAAGCAGAAGTATACCTGGTAGAGATGAGGAGAGGTGTGTAGATAGCTGAGCCGTGGTGGTGGCCGGGCCGCCGCGGGCCGCCGCCTCGAGGAGGTAGTCACACTAGTTAGTTATACACATCCCGAAAGTGGTAGCACACTTTCGTTATTAAATTCTACTGTACTTAAGATAAAATTGAATAGATGTTACGTTATTCTTTTATATGAATATTTGTAAGTTGTCATAAAATATTATTAATATAATTATTTTTATCAAAGTTTATAATCTAAATAAAAATGTTTTTCTTCAAAACATTATCTGAGTTTTTTTTTGTTAGGCTCATATCAGAATTAAACCTATATTCGTAGCACACGTTAGTGAAATAGCTACTAACATATCCAAATCGAAAACTATAAATTTCTTAAAACAAGTAATGCTAGCGATAGGTAACTTCATGCAACTGGCATTACGACAATAAAATTTTGTCACTCAGTAACAAAAGAACAACAGTGACATGATATTATTATGTATTTATTGAAATGAGTTTTTTAATGATTAAAAGATAACGTTAATTATACCTTATGATATGAGATGTTGTACTTCTACAATGAACAGAGAAAATAAAAATGAAAATAGTAAAAAAAATAAATAGAAAACTTCACCATGTGGACTAACTACATGCGAACGACATTCAATCCTTTTGGAGAGCAGTATGAAGAACTATTCAGGCAGTGTGCATCGTTCTTCAACTTCTAAGAGCCCAATATTCTACTATAGAAAAGTCACTCGTACTTAAATAATTTTAATACGTATACTAAGAATAATAATAACAAGAATTCATCGTAGATTATTTACACCGAAAGCGCTATGTAAACCACAAAAGCATACATATAGCTATACAATTATAATAACAAGACATTAACTACGTTAGAGAGAAATACTGGGAAATTAGAAAAGAGTTTATACCTAGAAGACCTAGTAAGTATGACATACTCATATAGTAGATTATGTTAGCATAAGAAATTAATAAGAATATTCAGTAGAAGAAAGTTTAAAATTTAAAAGCATAACATTCTTAAGCCCTATGCATAACATTGAAGCTCCTAATAAATCTACAGATAGAATTTATTTGGAAAACTATTCATATTATATTATAACAATAATATTGTGTTGTAGAGTTTTAGTCGTAGTTGAGAAACTATGTATAAAAATATTGTACCTACTGAAAGTAAAATAATGTAGAATATGAAAGATTTATCTTTATATCAATTACTTAATTATATAAATGGCGACAATATGAAATTGGCAATCAGCAAAAATAGAAAATTGTGTAGAGTCTACGCTAAATGTTAATAAATTACATCTTCATTTGGCAAATTTCTGGCTAAACCTAAGTACGATGGCACAATGGTAAGTTGTCAATACAGTATCGAAAGAAGAATGGTTAAATCGAATCAGTTATGTTACAAGATCGCCATCGGGGTTATAATCCAATTTAGCTCTGGAAAAATAGTAGGTGTTGTTGTATCACTGATCACACGAAATGCCCATCCTTTTTTGTTATATACCAAATTAATTAGCTTTAAGACTTCATTCATGTTTTCAAGAACAAAAATGTCCTTGAAATATTTCTAAAATGAATCTCAAATCTAGTCAATCCTTGATTATAAATAACAGACAACTATAAAAATAATGAAAAATACATCTACCATTATACCAAATAACGTATCACTTTTGTCTGTAAACAGTCTTTCAACATTCACTTATTTCATTTGCGCGTATTAATCACGTTATATTAGCTGGTGGGGGTGCACCAAGGAGATATTCTAGGACCTCAAATTTTCTTTGTGCATCTGTTTTAAAATTGTATTTTGAACCGTTCTCCTTCGGAGAGGTTCTGCAGTGATGGCTATTGTATGAGAGGAGAACTCTGGCTGTCGCTGAAGTCGAGGGTGTAATACATGTCGGTGGTGTCAAGAGCGGTGGAGGGTGGCGGGAAGGGCGCGGGGGTCGGAGCACGCTTGTCCTGCAGCCAATGGTGTGGAGGGCCGGATTCCGTCACTCGTGACAGACGTGAGAGCAGCCGGGAGTATGTCTTGTTCACCCGACAGTGGCACGCTGTTACCTGAAAAGAGGATTTGGAATTATTAGTGTAAAGCAACGTATCGTCGCCTTATAGTGAAAACCTGGTATGTATTTTAACCGACTTCAAAAAAGAAGGAGGTTCTCAATTCGGCCGTATATATGATTTTTATAACTATTTATACGCGTTTCTTACGTCACGTTGAAAAACAATACGTCGAAGTTCATTACATCGATATACAAATCTTGATGAACTTTGCTTTACACGCTACCACGTGTCTAGATTATGTGAAGTGAAGAGTCTTAGGTAAGTAATTGTGTCGAGAGCAAGTTGGGAGCCTATTATAAAACTGGAAGTTGTATTTTTCGCATTTTACTATTAACTCAGCTTGTTAAGAGTACAAAGAAACTTTATAAGCATAGTGAACGTAACGACATCGAGAATAAAACACAAAAGGTACTTAATAAGACGCCCAAGGTTAAAATTACGAGGAAATATAAGCCGAAGACCTAAAAATCTAAAGCTTTTTTCAGTTTCCTGGGCAGACAAAATGCTTATAGTTACTAGATATTCTATTTATTAATGCTTTATGGGAATATAAATTCGACTTTGAAAGTAGAAATCCACGTTACAATTGGGAATCTACTTAATTTCCTTCGTTTCTCTCGGGATCAAAGTTAAAGCGCCTAGGCTCTAAGGAATTAACCTTTTTCTGATTTGTTACGTAATCTACTATACTACCTATCTCAAAACGCAGTAGATCGTTTGTTTCGTTGAAACCTTTTTCTGAGATAAAAAAGGCATACTCGTAATAACACGGGTCATTTTATAACACGGGTCATTTCAGGTCAATACCTGAAATTGTATTATATTTACCCATTCTAAAAACTTCCAGTGTGACTGTTGCGTAAAGCCGCATGCCGCAGTTTACTCATTTTTTGTAAATCATGTGTTAGTCGCTTATTGAAAACATAAATGAATTCACATAACAACACATTAATTCTGTTATACTACTAGAGATACTTTATGCCGCATTGCAATAATGCGTTTGATATCCACCAACCATAATATTGTTACGTGTCAGGAGTACTGGGTTCGAGAAAATGCCAAAATGTACCACAAAGACTTTATTGTACTCGTAGAT
>DWJQ01000170.1:0-17301 GCA_018248915.1 Hesperia meskei straton | reverse complement strand
GGCATCAGTTTCATACTGTTTCAATACAGCTTCTAATCCATTATTCCGCAACGCCGTACAAAAATCATGCGACAAGGAAAAAAAATCGAGGGTTGCAACCGCCACTCTTTCCGTGGTCCGGGAGGTGATATCGATGGTGAAAATGCCGTACAAAAATATATGACACTTTTGAATTCTCACCAGCACTCAGTTGGACAGCTTACAAGTGACGTCATAGTGTTGAATCTTATTATTTTGTGCTCTTATATCGTCTTATATACATTACCTGGTGGTTCATATGACCCATCCATTTTTGACATGGGCCTGTAGTCTATTATTGTTTTAATTAAGAAACAAAATTTTAGGTTCGTGTCCAAGGATCGATGATGTCATGCATGTCACGCCAGCTGTCCCGTAATAAAATTGTCATTTGCCGAATGAAACCATAGAAATTTCAAAGTTAATTACAATGTTACATTCTGAGGTTACATTTTTCTATATCTCAAAGTTAGAAAAAGATATTGAGTTAGATATTTAACATACTAACTTTTGGATGATAATTTGTAGGTATGTAAGTAGGTATTGATACGAATTTGTATGAATACAAAGAATTAACCTCTGTTATTCAAAATTATGTTATTCAAAAAGCACTACCTAGGTACTTATTACAGCTGCATAATTATCATCATGTTATCAGACATTAGAGACGGTCACATCACATCACAGGTCACATGTCACAGCAGAGATATCAAACTTGTCATCGAAAACACAATCGAAAACTTGTTTAAGTACTTACCTAGTCTATGTAAGTAAATCATTTTAGCTCATAAATACATCATAAATATAGCACAACAAATACATTCACATACGAGTACTCTGAACCTATACCTAATGAAAATATAGGTTTAGCGCTGAAAATTTATGTTTTAAAAAATGTTTTCTTTTATATTGTTTGTAAGATAATGCTTGACCTAACCTAGTAAGAGCCTAATTTAAACTATTTATTTTGGTTTTCCAAATTTCCACGGACGAAACATGACTGCACGTACACTTTTTTTTGAACGTATAAATAAGTGCAAATTTGGTACATTACAAATTACAATTATTTCCTTTTGTTAGACCAAGATGACGTTACTGAGCACCTGTACGATATTTTTAGTATAAACTCAATAAATCGTACGTTATTTATTCATTGAGTCGATACATTGACGTAAGAATAAAACGTACTGTAGGTACAACTATTACTATCAATTAGTCATCAAGTCTTCAGTAACACACAATATCACATTACCATTAATGACACATTCACATTCAACCAGATGTAAAGTTCGTCTGGCCTTTCAAAATGTTTTTTTATGTTTCAACGATGCGTACGTGTCGACGTCAAATTGGAAACAAAGCAATGTGTAATTAGCATTGCAGCAAAATAGAGCGAAGGACGTACCGGCTACCGAGATAGTCATACACTCATACCTTAATAAGCAGAACGTGTCATCAGAATCAATGATTATGAGCATAACATAGCACGTATGTAGAATATGTACTTACTTCATTTCGACGTTTTATCAGAGCGATAACTACAGTTCATACGCGTCGTCCAATCCTTCAGCTGTTGTGGGAAATAGAAAACTCATTTTTGAATCTGCTTCATTTTTAGGGTGTAACCACTATTTACTATGTATGCCATCGGTTGCTGTTTCTGTGCATCATAGGGCTCCATCCCTTGAAAGGAAAGAGGTAGACACCTGACATTGTCATAATATAATATTGTTACGTGTCAGGAGTACTGAGTTCGAGAAAATGCCAAAATGTACCACAAAGACTTTATTGTACTCTTATGGTGCGTACACATTATGCAACATGTTATATAACTTTTGTTTTATAACACGTCCACATTATCTAACATTGTTGTCTAACAATGAAACATGTTACAAGACCGTACACATTAGAACAACATTGTTATATAACAATGTTATATAACAAGGCATGAGTAGGTAACTCTTGCGTAAAAGTTATATAATATTGTTGCAAAAACTAGTAACATGTTGTATAACTTTGTTTTGTAACACGTAGCGTCCACATTTGTAAAACATGTTATTAAACAATGTTTTATAACATGTTTTGTTACATAGTCTGTACGCACCATTAGATACATACAAATTCTAAAATTAATATTATAATCGCAGTTATAGCACGAAGCACAAAACACAAGCCGTATAGCAATTATTAGTAAAGGTTACAAATCTAGATATTTTCTGTCCTGGCCGTATCGTAGATTTGCTCACGTCAATTTGGCCTAGAGTAAATGGGTAGCAATATAAATTGCGAATTGCAGAAGACCGTCAATTATTAAAAACGAGTAACATTGAACGGAGACATAAAAATTGAGTTGATTTTGGATATAAAACAATGAATACTCATTTCCATTCAGTAGTACTCAGTGAAATTCTTCAAGGTGTAGGTAGGTCGAATTGGTTACAGAGCCGAATTAGCCTACCCTTACACCCCGTAGTCTTGTATCTTCTATCACGTAGTCATGTGTCTACCCATAGAGTGTTTTTTAGAACTCGGAGGCGCGGAGGGAGGGCAGCCCCCGCCCGCTGTAACGAAAAGCAGACACCCGGGCGAGCCGGAGGGGTAGAGGCTGGTCGCCCAAGACGACCAGAAAGCGCCTTGGGCGCTCGAAGCTGCGCAGGCGAGCGTAGGTATCCTGCTAATATTCTTAATACTCCTACTTTCCCTCTAATATTATAAATGCGAAAGTGTGTAAGGATGTGTGTTTGTGTTTGTTACTTTTTCACGCAAAAACTACTGAACTGATTTTCTTGAAATTTTGCAGTAATATCGTTTAGATTTCGGTATAACATACCTAATAGGATAAAATTTATAGAGATATTTAAATTTATAGATATAATTTGGTCATAATATCACGATAACTGTCAAATAAATCTGAAAAGTCAGCCTTCTGAGCACTATGTTCTGCTAAAAGGCTGGTTACCCTGAAGTGGAGCGAGGGCGGGTTTACTAGTTAATTATAATTAATACTTACGTCCTCAAAGGAGTCAATGCCTTCTTCGATGCGATGATCAAAGATGGAGTCGATGTTGGAGTGAGTGGTAGGGAGAGGTGTCGGTTTGATTGGAGCGTTGAGCTGACTCTTCCCGACCTTCTTCAGACCCCTGGCACTCACTCCGGAGGGCCCAGCAAGAGGATCTGATGCCCCAGATATGGTGGACATCTTGTAGCCACGGTTTCTGGTGGAAAAAATAGAATTAGTACATAGTAATTTTGGATCTACACTACATATTTTGGAACCGTTTTCTTAAGTGGCTGGCAATTTGTAAATGGGAAACCATTGACCGTCGGGTCCACTATTTCCTTTGTAGGCTGTTGTGGACATAAGATAAATTGTACTTACGGGTTATAAACAAATGAGCTAATCACCACACCACCACCTAAAACCACAGTGACAAAATAACATGGAGACAACAAGATCAATAATTATTATAGAGATACTATAGACGGGTATTGGTAAACGTTTTGTTGCTAGCCAGATGAACATCCTAGCGATCTTAGGGCGTATTCAAGTAGAACGTTGGTTACCGGCGCTGATCTTCCAGCGCTTATCGAAACCGATCAGCGCAGGTAGTCGGCGCAGGTAGTCTCTATACTTTGTGCCGAACCAGCGCCGATAAGCGTCGAACGTTGCCGACAAGTTCCGACCTGAGGTTATGTCAACGGACCAGTACCGATAAGCGCTGCCAGATCGGCGCCGGTAACCAGCGTTCTACTTGAATACGCCCTTAGAATAAAAAAGATCAGTCACGGATGGATGCGCCTAGAAGTGTTGAGAAAGAAGTAGCACGAGAATAATGTCCATTTATTTGTTGTTTGCTGCAAATATAGACACAGTTTCTACAAACCAACGACGATTCTACTAACTCTAAATAATGTACCTATATGCCAAAGGTCACTGCTCATCACGAAATATCGAATACCGCCTGAAATGTACAGATGAAAGCTATGAAGATAGTTTAGGTATAGTTAGTAAACTTCCTTGAAGAACGAATTTTGTCATATTCCCATTCCTTAGGGGGTAAAGTAGTAGTTAATAGTTTGTTTGAAAATCAGTCAAAAGTATTTTCAAGCGAGTATAGCTGTGCGCAACAACAGTAATAATAGGCATATTTTTACCATTAAAATAACTGTTTTCAATACCAAATTGCAAACATTTTAAAGCCAATTCAACTTATGAACGAGCGCTATAAATTGTCAAACGTTCATACGAGGAAAACTAACAGCCATAGGATATGATGATAAAATATGAATTTCATCAATTGTTATAACGAAAATATTATTCATATAACAAAGGATTTTTGCAAATGAAATAAAGTACTAAATGTAATCAAATTGAATAAATTCACATACCTACCATCAAAGTGAAAGACAACAATAAGTATGAAAAAAATTTGATCGTGAGTTGTCCACATGATGTTGTCATAGTTGCGTGGATTAGGTTCTATGGTGGATAAAATCCCACCATTATAACCAAGCATGACTTCACATTCTATAAAGTTGGCTTCCACGGACAACACATAATAATAAGAAAACACAAGAAGACCAATAATTATTGCTTTTTACAAAAAAAAACCGACTTTAACCGCGATAAGCAGAGATAACTCAAAAACTACTCGCCAGATGGCGCTTAATTCAACATTAAAAACACACTAGTCGTTCCTACAATTTTCGAAAGATCCCCTCGATTTCTCTGAGATGCCATCATCATATCCTTGTGTCCTTATCAGCGTACTCCACAGCGCATATCTACTTTACAACAAAAAAAGAATTATCAAATTCGGCCCATAAACGACGAAAAAATCGCTGAACAAAGTTTGTCAAAAAAAGCATTACGGTCGAATTGAGAACCTCCTTCTTTTTTGAAATCGGTTAAAAACAGTATTTCTGCCTTGCCAGGAATCGAACGCAGGACAGACATTGTAATTATTGTATCATTATAATGACTCTATTTGAGATCATTTTAAATTTTTACTGACTATGCCGCCCGCTGAGTTATAATTGTCAAATAACACTCTGAGAAATATTCGAAAAACTTTATTAAGCCACGTGAATTGCAACGTTTAAATCTAAGTTTGAGTTTCTACTTAATAACATTGCAAATCTGCATTGAAAATCTGCCTTTGCTTTATTGGGAAGAAGATAAAAAGTACAAACCAATGGTTCATGCCCCTTTGCAGCGAATAGATGTCTTCATAATCTACTAGGAGATCTAGAGGAAACCACCAAGCTGCTCAAGTGCGGATTAGTGGAAAGGTACGTGGCCAATCCATGTGTCGGATTTTTTTATATACCTAGTTTGCGTTGTTGTCGAACCGGGACCCATCGAGTAAGAGGCCTCTAGGCTATCAACACTTTTTACTCATTATTGATCCATAAAAATCTCTTAAAGATAGATTATTTGCTCGCAATTTATGTTTACGGTTTACTGACCCTTGATTCTCTATAACTTTATTTATTTTGTAAAACATTAAATACTTCTATGGATATAAATTCATTTTCATTTCTTACAAAAACAGTCTTTTGATTTAATACGTCGGTATTCATGCTTTCCTATTTCGCTATTCAAAATTAATCTTAAATTATTTACTTTCAAAATATAACTGAATACATTTAAAATGAATCCCTCAAAATGGTTTTTTGGGGATTTTATATTTTAAGAGGGTAAAATACGCGTATAATAGCGGCTATAACACATTAAATTAAATAAATGTAATGTAAAAGTAATAAATATGGAAGTAATCTATTATAGTATTCACATTTTTTCGTTCTCAATAAGCTATTACACAGTTTTACGGAACCCTTGCTTTGTGAAACGACTCTCACTGGAACACGACATGACTCACTTGTATATGAAATACAACAGCATTATAATGCTGTTGTATTTAAGTTTCGTTATGCAGTTTTCTGAATTCAATTTCAAAATCCTCAATATTCACGTTATACGTTTTTCAATATAAATTCCCAAAATTTTTTTAAGCATGCTTCAATTAAAAGGGATGCACAGCGAATATGTAAATGATTTAATATCAGATTTTCAGGAATATAAATTTACGATTTAACTTTATAAAACGGTGGTAGAATAAAAAAAAAATACGTGCATCAGTGATATCTACATACATTTTGAATTTTAATTTTGAGATAATAATTTAATGTCGATGATAACTTTTTCACCATGTAACATCATTGATGATGACATCTCATCATCTCTCATCATCATCTGAGTAATTATAAATGAATATGTTTGTATGTATGGACGAATTACTTTATCTAAAGGTACATTTTGAGTGTAGTTAAATCATTGTACGAGTTTGGTTATTCTTGTTGCAGCCTGTATTACTTTTAAGATGGTGGAAACGGTTCCTTTTTAGGATTTTCAAGCAAGGTTAGCCAAAAACAATATTCAGCTCATCAAATTATGAAACTCGTATCGAAAATCTCTATCTCGTATAGGATATTTTTATTAATCCATACTGATATTATAAATGCGAAAGTCTGTCTTTCTGTCTATCCGTCTGTGATGTTTTCACGGCTAAACCATTGGTCTTAAATTCGGAATGAAAATAGTTGAAGATCCAAAGTCACACAAATGCTACTTTTTTTTTCAAAATCAACCCCTAAAGGCTTGAAATACGGGATGAAAGTTTGTATGAAAAATCCCGTTTCGGGATATAAATGAATTCCACGTGGGCGAAGCTGCGGGCAGAAGCTATTAGTAAATACCAAGACATAAAGATCGTAATCGACTTTTTTCGTTTTAGTTATTCGGTGCCGGGTTGATGTAATGCGCAAGTCAAGTGCATGCAGTCTTTGAACTAAGAAAATGATTGACTTACTCAGATTGGTCGTCAGATTTTGGGGTGGCAATGTTTCGTCTCAGCAACATCTGCCGACCCCCCGTGCGCGCAGCTGCCACGATGTAGGACCACATTTTAGGTCCGTATCTTCGACCTCATCAGATTACCCTGAGGAGAGAACAGGTCATTAGATGTATGAAGGAAAGCACTGTGAACTTACATTTTGCTAGAGTGCGATTTACGTGTAATACGTAGAATTACGTAGTGTCTTACAGCTTTTTCACTGAAGCGAGATTTTCAAGGAGTACAATTACGTTTTGTAACAAGAGTGTACTTAATATGTTTGGAAAAATGAATAAAGTGGCGTCAGAACCAATTTATTCTCCTATAATCTCTAGTTATAGATTATAGACTTCATTTGATTTGTTTTTATGTAATTTTGTAAGTCTTTATTTTATTTTTAAATCATGATTTTTATTTTGAAAGCATTCGTCTGATATAGGAATTAGAAAAATATTACGCATTTCTTGTGATAACGTTTAAATTACAAAGTAACATTTAATGTGTGTTACTCAGAATCCTTTTTGGCATTAATAAGAAATACGTAGTTTCTAATGATATCTACCAACCAATGAAATTATGTGTCTGAAACACTTCAATTCAAAATGTTTTTTTTTTTATTTTTCTCTTATAACAAGCCTTCTTATATAATCTGCTGGGATATGAGTTTAAATTGTTTATTAAATTAACTGTTTTCGACGAGTACAGTTTTCGATAATTGAATTTTGCAGCAAATGATTTTATAACAGCTGTGTAATCAACTGGATAGGAGTTCTCGAAACCGTTTAAAATATGAAGAGGTTTTGAATAGGGTTGCAAAATTACGTAATATTACCGAAAACGCTGGTAAAATACGGGTATTTTACGGTCATTTATATAAATTACGGTAAAATTACCGGCGACTTATGACGTGTTAAATTTTAATTTGTTTTAAATATTGCGTCTTTATAGTTATAAAATCATTATTAACGTTGCTGATTAGTGCAGTCCGTCCTATTGTGTGAGCGGTACAGTCAATCGGGGTAACTTTGACACATCATCGCTGTATTTTCTCAATAAACTCTTACTATATCGCATAGGAGAGATAAAAGTGTTAACTTAATCAGTGCTTCCAGGCTGGTTTTCATACTTTTACATTATAAAATGTCTTTAAAATCGATTTTTTTACATCTTGTCGATTATGAAAACTGATTATTGGTATTCTGAATAAAACGTAGGTACTTTAAGTAAGTATTAAGTTTTTTAATATGCTGTTATTGATATTTTGTTGTATTTACTCTTCAAAGCGCAAGCATCTTAATTTTTTTATTTTGTGAGTTGAATAGAAAAAGTAAGTTTAGGTAAAAAACTATTTTTCTTTGGAGTGTTGATATACTATGCTGCAACGGCAACGTGTAGAAACACAATGCCACCGCCGCTTTTTTGTTGTAATCGTTTAAAACGTTTGTTACCGAAAATTACCGTACCTGACCGTAAATTACCGTATTTTACGTAAGATATCGATTATGACCGTAACTTACCGGGGTAATATTACCGCTTTACAACCCTAGTTCGTAGGTTTCGGTGTAACATAAAAGTACACATCCTCGTGTAACAACACTCATTGTTTGAACAACTCGTTCCAAGAAACCGAAAGTCGTTAATAATCACTAATTGCGATCTTTTATGAACAGTGAAATAAATCCACTTTATCAGCACACGCGATGAAGCTATGTATAAGGAATTTTGGACTTCTGATAAATACCTAACTTTTTCCAAAAAAAATTACCAACATCAAAGTTAAGATAACTCAGAAACAACTCGCAAATGTCGCTCAATTTATAAGCGACTACACGACAAGCAGTACCTTTCAAAGAAAAAAAGAATCACCAAAATCTAAACACCCAGTCAAAAGTAAGTATAAATTAAATTCACATAATTGAGAATAACTCAAAAACTGACCGACAGATGTTGCTCAATTTAAATGGGACGGCAGTCAATAGTCCTCTTTAATTTTCGAATGTCGAAAGAATTATTGACATCAGTTTACCCAAGGTAACACGCGTAAAAAAATAAAAATATTCTGACGAATTAAGAACTTTCTCCTTTATTTAAATGAATGAAAACTTTCTTAAGAATTTCTTAAAATTTTCAAACAGAGAACTGCTTCAGTTGAAATTATGATTACTGGCTATATCTCTCTACCTATACCTACTTATAATAAAATTGTGACGGATCGCTGTCCGTACATGGCAAAGTTAAATTGTCACAATATTTACAAAATTCATATTAAAAAAAATATTTACATAATTATGTATTGTCCCCATTATGAATATTTAATTTACTTAGGTAAGGGGGTGCCATACGTGAGCGACGAATAAGACGCGACGCGACGTTGCGAACGCGACGAACGCGATCAACTCAACGGTATCCCTACTTCCGTCCAATGTAACAGTAAAAGAAAATTGCCTCATTACAGCAATATTCGTTAGTCGCTTCTAAATCGTGTTACAACAAGTCCTAGTGCCGTTGCGACAGAACGTAGCGAAGTAAAATGAACCCATAATTTTATACGATTTTGAATCGCGGAATTACATAGTTTGAATGCTTTTAATGCCATTGTCATCTCGATTCCTTTGACTTTAAGTGGTAAAAGTTTATAGGCGAAACAATAACAAAGAGAGTGTATTAAGAAAAGTAATAGGCTATTACTTACGGTTGTGGGCTCTTAATTTAGTAAGAACAATGCTGCTATCCTGTCGAGACAAAGGCTTTATATGAGAGTTTTGGAGCGTGACTCAATGTGAGGTTTCTATAGACATTTTGTCGGATATAGTAACGATTGCAGAACTAGAGTTTATTTTTAACGGACTTTGAAACTTCCACTGTGTTATGTCATATAAGTTCTTATGTGTTAACCTCATAAAGTTTTACTGAAAGATTGTAATTTGCAATTTTTAAATATTCTGAAATCTGGTGCTTTTCGTGGAGATAGATCTGACGAGTAGCGTTTGAGTAATCCCCATGATTGTGTGTTTAATTCATTTCGACTATGTTGGTTCATGACTATGACTATGATGTTACCATTTCTTGTCAAAGTTTAAGTTGTTTTTTTTCAAGGTATTCAGCCTTAATTCAAACGAGGGTAATTTTTAACAGATACGTCGTTTCATGAGTAATTATGCCACTTGAATTTATATTAACCCTCCATTTTTTAGCTAATACATGTATTTTATGCGAAATTTTGGTACATTAATTAATCATGTCTTTTTATATTTTTGCTGGCGCATCTTTGTGTATCTTTAAATTGATTTTTTTTACTAGTAATTTGGAAAACTGTGATGTATGTACCGGCCGCGCGGGAGCGCATTTGTAATAACGAGCCAGTAATAAACTGCCTTCACAGTGATTGGTTGTGTTTCATTGCGTGTGCGACCTTTAAATACAGTCTATCTGGCGACGTGTGGGATTTCAAATTTATATCAAAATGTCCGTCATTGGAAATATATCCAGTTTTGATTACAACAATAGTGACTGGTCGATATTTATATCACGTTTAGAACAGTTTTTAAAGATTAATAAGTTAACGGACGAGTCGGATAAAAAAGGCGTGTTGTTGACGCATCTCGAAGATTCTACATACCTGCTATTGAAAAATTTAATATATCCCTTGGAGGTGACAGCGGCGGAATGTACGTTTATTAAAATTGTGGAAGTGTTAAATAAACATTTCAAATATCGTAAAGCGACGTTTGCTGATAAGGCAAAATTTTATGAGGCCGTACGGAGCCCGAACGAGGCCCTAGGCGACTGGGCCGCTAGACTTAGGGGACTAGCGAGCCATTGTGAGTTCGGGCAGGCGTTAAATACAGTATTGCGCGACCGTTTCGTCCTGGGATTAAATATTGGACCCGAAAGGGACAAGCTCTTCGAACAAGATGTTTCGATAACATTTGAGAAGGCTTTGGAGATAGCACGGCAGGCAGCAAGCGCAAGGGAGGCAAAGCAGGTAGTCTTCGGCAATGCTGCAGGCAGCTGTATAGTCAAGGAGGAACCGATCTACCACGTAGCGGGCGCCGCGCGGCCGGGACACGGCCGGGCCCGCCTACCCGCGGACGACAGGGCCGGCGCCGGCGCGGACGGGGCGCGCTCATCTCGCGGACCTCCAAGTTCATCGCGGGATCAATTTCGCGGTATTATGGAGCGTTGTGCTGTTTGTGGTATGAAAAATCATAGTGCTGTGAAGTGTCGGTATAAGGAATACCGCTGTTTAAATTGTGGACAGAAGGGGCATTTAAAAAAAGTTTGTAAAGTACGAGTGCATAAAATAAATTCAGAGGAGTTGGAAAGCGGATGTGAGGATTGCAAGGAATGTAATATGTATAACTTAAGGTACGGTACTTACGATCCTATTAAAATCTCGGTATTATTGAATGATATGAAATTATGTATGGAGTTAGATTCTGGTTCAGGGGTGTCAGTAATATCTGATACATTTTATAAACAATACTTTCCGAGATATTTTCTGAAGTCATGTAATATTAAAATGTGTTTTTACAACGGTCATCAAGTATCACCTATAGGTTATTTAAAGGTTAAGGTTACTTATATGCGTGTTACAAAAGAATTAAAAATCTATGTATTGAAGAATGGCGGTCCACCCTTGCTAGGGCGGGACTTTATGAAAAAGTTTAATATGCAATTCACAATATCTAATAAGAATATAGTTTGTCATATGTATGAATCCGACGCTCAAGCCATTTTAAATGAATTTAACGATTTATGGAGTGATGATTTAGGAAAATTTAATAAATTTGAAATTAGCTTAAATTTAAAAGAAAATGTTAAACCAAAATTTTTTAAAGCCCGCCCGGTACCTTTTGCCCTTAAAGAAAAGATAGATGAGGAGTTAGATAGGTTAGTGAAATTAGGCATTTTAATCCCAACAAATTTTTCCGCTTATGCTACTCCAATAGTCCCCGTATTAAAGGAAAATGGTAAAGTCAAAATTGCCGGTGATTATTCACTAACTCTAAATAAGGATTTAAAAATCGATAAATACCCGATGCCCCGTATTGAAGAGGTATTTGCGAAATTAGGGGGTGGCGAGACCTACACGAAATTAGATTTAAGTAATGCATATAATCAATTTGTATTGTCAAAGGAATCACAGGAACTTACAACCATCAATACTCAACGCGGGTTATATAAATATACACGGCTGGTTTACGGCTTAGCAAATGCACCAGCAATTTTTCAACGCACAATCGAAAGTTTATTATCGGGAATTGATGGCGTAAGTTGCTGGTTAGATGATATATGTGTTACCGGGCCAACTAGACAGATACATTATTCAAGGCTTTACGAAGTGCTTAGTAGACTAAGAGGGGCGGGACTCAAACTACAAAAGGAAAAATGTTTATTTTTTCAAAAAGATGTTTCCTATTTAGGATACATTATAGATAATCAAGGACTTCGTACCTGTAAAAAAAAAGTAGAAGCAATTGTAAATGTAGCACGACCGACGGATATCTGTGGGTTAAAACGTTTTTTAGGCATAGTTAACTACTATAGAAATTTTATACCACAAGCGTCAGCACTGCTTCATCCTTTGCACGATTTACTTCGAGCAGGCACGGTCTGGCATTGGGGTGAAAAACAAGAAAGGGCCTTCCAGATTGTTAAAGAGGAGTTATCTTCTGATCGTATCCTAGCTCACTTTGACCCCGAGGCGCGATTGGTGCTGTCGGTGGATGCGAGTCCAGGAGGACTGGGGGCAGTGCTCGCGCAAGGCGAGGAAGGTTGCGAGCGCCCGTTAGCTTTTGCTTCTCGGTCTCTGTCAGCTAGTGAGAAGAATTATAGTCAAATACATAAGGAGGCATCGGCTATCATTTTCGGGGTAAAATATTTTCATCAATATTTATTTGGTCGCGATAAACCCTTTATATTGAAAACGGACCACAGACCCCTTTTAGCAATTTTTGGAAAGAAAAATGGAGTCTCGGTCACGGCGGCTTCCCGTTTGCAACGGTACGCTATTTATTTGTCGGCATATAATTATGAAATATGTTATATTTCTAGTAAAAAAAATCTAGTTGCTGATTATTTTTCTCGCATAAATAGGGATGATAATTATGTACCGAGTATTGATAGGGACGTCGAAGACAATATATTTTTAAATTATTTGGATGAAAAAAAATTTCCAATCTCATTTGATAATATCAAAGAAGCTACATCAAAAGATAAAACTTTATGTACCGTGATGAAATATATAAATAATGGGTGGCCTCGTAAAATTAAATGTAACGTAATACGGCCGTATTTTAATTGTAAGACCGATCTTGTAATTGAAAATGGTTGCGTTTTACGGGGACATCGAATAATTATACCTAAAGTGTTTAGGGAGCAACTGTTAACTGACCTTCATACAGGTCATTTGGGTATAGTTAAAACCAAGAGTAATGCCCGAAGCAGAATGTGGTGGCCCGGGATCGACCGGGACATAGAGAGAATGGTAAGTGCATGTCGCGCGTGCAGCGAGACGCGCGCCGCGCCGCCGCACGCCCCGTCGCCCTGGCCGCCGGCTGCCCACCCGTGGGAGCGAGTACACATTGATTACATGCAAGTAGGGCAAAGGGTTTATCTGGTGTTGGTTGACAGCTTTAGTAAATGGCTCGAGTGTTTATATATGTGCAATAAATTAACTACTAAACATCTGATTATGAAGTTAAAATATTTGTTTTCAATTTTTGGTTTGCCTAAAACTATAGTATCGGATAACGATCCGAAGATTAGTAATGAGGAGTTCACACATTTTTGCAAGAGTAACGGAATTAAACACTTAACTTCCCCTATATACCATCCTTGCAGTAATGGACAAGCAGAAAATTCTGTCAAAACCTGTAAAAGAATGCTAAAGAAAATTGTCGTAGAAAATAGTAAGGTTAACCTATCAGATCATAATAATATCGATGAAAAATTGTTAGATTTCCTTTTCGAATATCGTAATAATATCCATATAAAAACCGGAAAAACTCCTGCGATGCTAATGTTAGGTAGGAATCTAAGATGTAAATTAGATTTAATTTTACCGAATAAACATAGTCACTACAGTAATAATAATAACAGTTTAAATAAGTCTCGGATGTTTGAAATTGGCCAAACAGTATGGGCCCGTTGGTATGTGGCTAGAAAACCAACTTGGAAAATTGGCACTATATTAAATAAAATTGGTAACAGAATGTATGTAATTTCAATAGATAATTACGGAACGTGTGTAAGGCACGTAGATCAGATGTTGCGCTATTCCGACGGTGTTGAAAAAAGTGATGCATACATACCTGTAACTATACAATCATTACCACAAGTAACCTCACTACCTTTTCCATCTGCTGCGACGGATGATTCATTGTTGGAAGCATCGGATGACAATGTAAATACCTTAAGGGACGATGGAATTAATAAATCGGGGGAAATGTTATGTGTACATAATGATGCTCCCAACAATGAAGTCGAGAGAGGAACGGTAATGACAGACTCGGCACGGGACGATACGGTGAAAGGTGATATTTTGTTGAGCGATCGGGGCTGTGTATCGGAATCTACATCGAATGCACTTATAACGGAGATCGCGGCTAATGCTACAAAAGCGGCCGGCAGTGGTGATAGCCCTACGGCGGCGACCCGGGCCTCACCGCCCGCACCGCCCACCCCGCCGGCTAAGAGAGCACCGCGCGCGCCACCGTTGACACGACCTCACCCTATTGTCCTAAGACCGCGTAAAAAGAAACTTTAGTTATACCTAGTTTACTATATTAAATGATATTTAAGTCTGTTTGTTTCTTTTTAAGGTTTCATAATTAAGAAGGAAGGAGTGTGATGTATGTACCGGCCGCGCGGGAGCGCATTTGTAATAACGCGCCAGTAATAAACTGCCTTCACAGTGATTGGTTGTGTTTCATTGCGTGTGCGACCTTTAAATATAGTCTAAAAACATTATTTGGTTCTTTTTAAGCATAATTTATTTAAGCGAAATATTATTTTTTAAATCAGATTATTTGTTTTTTTCTTCCATAGAAGTAGTAGTGTAGTTTTGAATATTTTTACTCGGTATAATTAGAGCGCCATTAACGCAAATATTTCACAGACAAAAAAAATTGCTCTCAATTAGGTACCAACTTTTAAAATAAGGTAACTTTCGAATACAAGCTGGTCTGGCAGACGTTGTCGTATTAAGACACTGAACGCAGGTTTCTCTTAAATGTCTCCTATGTAGAGACATAATAAATCAGTTACATTTTTATTATTACAGGTATAGTCTCTGATTAGAAGCTGAATCTATACCTTTTATTTCCTCCGAAAAACTATGAATTCAACCATAGGTACATTTTTGTTTTAATCACTCTTCGTTTCCTTTCTATTTTAAAAAATAGCAAGCATCTTTACGAAATTATTTGGTTAAATAAATTGTATTATATTTTACTCTGACGATCTAAAGTATTGCATCTATATTTATTTATGCGAAGGATTTCTTAGTAATTTTATTACAAATAGTTTTTTATTAACCATCTAGCTAAACCCCGCATTAAAAGAATTTCCTATATACAAATACATAAATATAAGATTTCCTTACATACCAACTTATACCAACAGAAATTGACAGGACTAAACAGCGTCATCCACCTAGAAAAACTATGTACTGTGATGGAGACGTAGCTTTAAAAATCACTTCAGATATTATCGGCATTATCAACTTTAACGCCGCTTAGAGGTCAGTAACTTCTCAACTGATTCACACTGATCCATGAGAAATGATCCTAGACGGGAATAAAGTGGGCTATTATACCTATGGGAGAAAAATGCGTGCCACTTACAACTACATAGACATGCTGCACACATTGATAATCCCCATACACAACAGTCGTGGTCTACAAATATTGTCTTTGGTATCCATACAAAAAGTGAGTTTCTTGTAGCTTAAGAAAATGGCGGGAGTGCTTCAACCCCATTTTGTCTATGTAGGCGTGAGTGTAGGAACAACTAAAATAAAACGAGATAGACTTTGTACGTGATATGGGAGAGAAAGGAATGAAACTATTGCTTACATACGTCTTTGTAGGGGTGAAAATTTTGTTGGGTCTGATTATATTAGAAGTCTGTGATTAATCGGTTAAGTCATATTTTTTACTTCAAAATTTCTTAATGATAAAGTTTGATAGATTACCTAAATATTATTTAGTCGTGCCCACAATTATAGTTCAAGGGTCTTCAATCTATGAACTATTAAACTGGCAAAGTTTCACGAAACTCGAGGGTCCAGGTTAATTCGAGATCGTTTGAGGGATTAATCAAGTTCCTGATCCAGGATGTTTCAATCTGAGTCGCGGTCTACTTTGTCAGAAACTCAATTCATACTATTCATGTTAGATTAGGATAATTAATTACAAGCAGTAATGACATTAAGGTTTTCAATATTATTTCGTTTAAACATTTTTTAGGACAAAGTATAAAAATGTAGCAAGAACAATGGTTGATTATCTTCACCATTGATAAGTAGTGAAATAAGCATGTTATCGACGTAGTCGGAGTTAAGTCGAAACTCGTAAGCCACGCGTCAGATGTCGCTCGTATTTAAAGGGAACAAGTATTTTATAACGCGCATTCGTCATTTTAGATACAAGAAGGTATAATTTAACGGTTCATTTATTTATGGTATAAATGTTTAATGCACATTTCAGCACCACAAACGCGTAATTTAAACAGTGCAATTAACGCTCAACTAAATTAAAAATTTAAACTTTAAAATAGTTGTTTAAAACTTTGGCGCAAAATGAATTCACTTTAAAAAAGTCATCCGCAAACAAACCACATTAGCCCACTCATTATTCGTACGCAGTGCTAATGTAGAAAAACGGGATACATTCGCCATTTAACTATGCAAAGCGGAAGGAATTCGCCGCCGCAAATGGCCAATTTGCCGCTATTTGGCAAATATAATTGGGGAATGGAGCCACAGAACTGGTCTTTTTTGCCTCTGAGGAGTAATTTCAGAGATTAATCTACGAACGCCCGTGAGATTATGAATTCTGGCAATGTATTGTAAATATGCCGTTGGGGTGTCACAGAGCTCTTGGCACGTAGAAATGGCAGGGAGTGCGTGCGCAATCGCAATAACTGTTTCTTGCGGTTGAAATATGATTTTCATTTACTATTTCTCATGGTTATAAGGAATAGTTATTGCGGTAGAAATAACGTTGAGGTATTTCTAATAATACTCGACTTATGTTTATCAGATAACTTTGCAAGTTTTTTTTTATTGAATTAAGGTAGCAAACGAGCATGCAGCACCACGCTTCCGCTGCCGCCCATGGCAATTGTGACCGACTTAGAACAAGACCCAATTTAGGGACCA